>JAMKCH010077655.1:0-11146 GCA_023653785.1 Ophioderma brevispina | reverse complement strand
GGTACGGTGAAAATTTAAAATTTCCCATTTTCAGGGGCAAACTGGCAAGGGACCACTGCTACTGTACGGTCTAAAAATACTCAAAGGTATTTCCTGCATGCCCTGCTGCAGTAATTTTCCACTGACCCCATTGTAGAAATGGTGAAAATGCCCCTAGACCTTAAGTTTGTTCTGATATTATGTTGTTTAATGTTTTTGACCCTTACTTTTGAGATGACTCCAATTTGACTATTGAGAATTCTACCTCATGAAATTATGCTCGTGCCCCTACAGTATGATATTAGGCCAAAAAATGCGTGAACCATGTGCAAAAAAGTCACTAAAAATTACCAAAAACTGAAGGACGGATGCATAATGCATAGCATTTACCAGAGACCTCTAGCTTTTCTTGAATTGGAGTTTAAGTATTGTACGTAAAATATGTACTGGATTATCTTAAAGTATGTTTTAATTTTGTTTTCGTTGCTTGCATCATATGTAAATGTGTCAGATTTAATACATTTCAGTTGACCACAAACTGAAAAAACTTATTTTAAGTGCAATGTCCTCTGCAAGGAAATCAGAAATGAACTTTGTACTGCACAAGGCTGTGACCAGTGCAAAAATTAGCAATACCAACAATTTGGATTTGTTGAAATGCCACTCATCATGTGAAATACCATGTACAGGTATTTTCATTGGGGACACCCCCAGCTATTGTCCTGCTGCTGGAAGGGGGTCTTCTTAAAATGCTCTAAATGTATTAATCATGTTTGAGATCATCATACCAGACAAGGGAATTTAACATTTTATGCCCTCAAAGTTAGGATTCCCTTAATTAAGGTGGTAATGATAAATAAAGAAGTCACCTAAAAAATAACCTGAACTGCTAGGTCTCACCATGCCAGCTCTGAAAGAGACTTGATTTCTTTTTTTGTCATCAGATGAAGTATACTTACACTAAATCTATAGAATTTACATTGTATTAGCTCCACCAAATGATTTGCATAATTTTATTTACAACACAGTCACACGTTAACATACCTCCCCACCCCTACCATGACAATAAGATGTCTTAGGACTAACCAATAGTCAAAACTCGTTGTTTTCAAACAAATACAGTGATAGGTCTGGTTGGTATCACTAGCAATATAACAGTTCAAAGATGATTGCTTAGATTATGCTGAGGGCATGATCTTTTTAAAACGGTACATGTAGGAATGACCTGAGCTCGTTTACTATAGACGGAGGAAAATGAAAATATTTCAAATAACTTAAGTGTTAATTTATCGAGAAGAATATTAGAAATTACTCAAAGTACAATCAACACAAAAAATAAAACAGAAAGTTGAGGGAGGGGCATTTTAGTGCTAACTTTAAGGGTTCCCAAACATGAGAGGGCCATTAGATTTGATCCGGGCAGACAATATGCGAGCATTAAAAACTATTCACAGCAGAATTCATGCTAGGTTAGTTAGTTAGTTAGACCAAAGTTTTAAAATCCGGTTTGTCCCGGAAACGAGGGTGCCGGAGTCACCCACACTCAGCAAATACGCTGGTGTGAGGGAGTTATTGGAGCAAAAAGGATTAATTGAAACCGGATGCTCTTCCTGACGTTAATCCACAATTTTCGGTGGTGGGCCTAGGCCTTGGGGCAATCACTTTGCCCAACATTTGCCAAGGGCAGCCAATTTGCTGGATGGCCGCCATTAGCTCCCCAGCGCTGACGCCCTTGTAGGTCGATCTTCTTTTTCATTCTAACCAGGAGAAACCACGCTACCATCCTTATAAGATTCCTACAAATCCGAGGGGGAAGTCAGGTTTAGCCGCCAGACGATCGGCCCTGCGGACAGGTAGTACTGGTTACCAGGATACCAGTTAGTCCAGGTCTCAAAGAAACACCTGAACCTGATATCCCTAGAAAAATTAAAAGGGGATCACCATGAAGCTTTTATTAGTTACAGGTACATTTATAAACATAATCACTTGCCTCCAATGGGAGTGGCCACGTATCAACAAAGGAAGCAGGTAATGCGCTGGAATGTTAGAATGTCTCATAGAATGGCATTAGTTGTTTTGATTGTCAAACCCAAATGACTGAATTTGCTCAGTCATAACTGCGACAGGGCTCTATAAAGAATAGAACATTGCTTTGTTGTGGTCTTGTACCTTGGATAATCGAAAGCAAGATGCAGGGCAAAATGAAAAGCAAAATCAAAGATGGTGAACGTCCCGGTTTGGCATGGAATGACCCGCAGCATTCTTTTTTTTTTTTTATTGTGGTAACACTTAGCAAACACATCACATTTTAAAGAAACAAAACGCTTATGAAATGGTAATCATGGATTTGATTTAATAAAGTACCAACAAAACTGAAATCAGAAATGAAACACATGAAAATGAGCTGAAAATGGAAAAAAAGGAAAGACCCACCAGAAAATATGGACAATAGTTCTAAGTTCAATGCGTTTCTTGCCGGGATGCGAATAATTAATAAAACCTTCTCATTTGTGTTGACAAAATGTTGCCTCCAAAATGATGAGTTTTGTCACAAATCATGGCCGTCCAAAATAGTTTTTTTGTTTTTTTTTAACCAAATAGCCATTTCACTTCTAACTTGGTAGGGTGATGGTGAGGGTTAGGGTTAATTTTATGTTTTTAGTTAAACAATGCTCGAGAAAGTGAGCACACCAAGTGATTTGTCTTATTTTATAACAGCTTGTTCAAGTACACTGTTGGCCTGAACCTCTGTGTAAGACAAGTAGGGTCCTGAAGCTTTTCTTTAGTCAAACGAATAGGAATTCTTCCTTGTACACTAGAATGAATAAGCCGTTTTTTAAAAGCAAATATACTCAGCTTCGGTTATTAATCCAACAAGCAGGTCATGAAAACAATTTGTAAATTCTGTGTCCACCTCCGAAACGACTGGGATTGAAAAGTTCTCCAGACTTTTATACATGAAAATCTTTATTACAAAAGTCTAATTTGTTTCAGGAAGTAAACCATTGAAAGAAACGGGGCAAAAGGCGTCTCACAAGGATTGTATTTTTTAAACAAATGTTAGTTTCCCTGCAACATAGATATAAAAAAGTAATTAGTACAGTATATTCACCTTAATTTGGTTGTTGTGACACCTGCGAAGTCTATTTGTAACTCCTTATAATTAGAATGAACGGATATGTTGGGGCAATGCCAAAATTAGAGTCAGTTTATCATAGTTATTATCGAACAAAAGCCCATGTGTAACAGTCTTTGGTCACTCCGAATAACATGGCTTACAATGGTAAACGTGTCACTTCCTAACGGACTGCAGTGTAAAAGTCAACTTTGTTAAGACTTTACAGATTTTTCTGCAAGTGTGTCAGAAAGTAAACCATCATTGGAAAGAAAGTGGAATTTAGACAGGGAGCATGTTGGATGGGGGAATTGGCTCATGAACACATGTTAAAAAATTAAAATTGTGGAGTTGAATTATGACATTTCCACAAAATGCTTTTCCCTTCCAAATATTGATGATCAACAGGACTAGTCAAAAAAAAAGCAGTGTAAATTTGAAACTACAATACTTTTGAATTAAATAGGAACCTCTTTGCTGAAAATTTTATGTTACATTTTGGAAAAATGGATTTTAACAAAGAAATTGATTTTTGCCTCAAATTTACCCAATGATCAGGGTTCGGAACTTCGGAAAAAAGAACCTATTTTCTTCCGGAAGAATGGAAGAAAAAGAAGAAACTGGAAGAAGAAAGAGAAGAGAAATGAGGGAAGAAGAGAAGAACAGAAACTGGAGAGAAAGGAAGAAAGAAATTGATAGAAACTGGGGGAAGAAATAAAGAAAGTATATGAACAATACATAATAAATTCACATATCATCTGCCTTTGCCACTTCAACTCCATCAAGGCTACTGTAGTTACTTTAAATTACAATCTGTGTTTTTTTCAAATATTAATTTACAAGTTTTAAGATGTTAGTATACCTTGCAAGTAGATAGTATAATGTTTTCACAATTTTGTTTGACTGCTATCAATTATACAGATGATAATTGAACTTATTTCTCAAGTCTTTCATGGCACATTGTATATCAAAAGTTTTAATTGTAGATGCAAAACATGGAAAATGGCTGTTAAAATCTGTAGGGCCAATGTGTTAATTTTAAATACCAGTCATATAAAAGTACAACCATAAGGGTCTTTTGTTGTAAGCTTGTGGGAGAACAGTGGGTTAGGGAAGACTATAAACATATTTGAAGAGTTCAAGTCTTTCAAGGAGACTATGCTTGGCCTTGCTGGGTGTGAAAAGTGAGAATCAGTTACTCTCCAGTTATTTTTATATTTAGGCCTGTGAATAAATGTGAGTGTAATATGTCAAATGTTGTTGCATGGGGTTGGTAGGGGGGTCCCTGAATGGTTATTTGAATTATTTCACTATATTTAATTCACGTATAAGATAAACCAAAAAACGTGTAATCATGCTTTAAAATAGTAAAATTTTTAAAGGACTTTTTTAGTTGCTTCCGCTTTCAGGGGAAGAAAATGGGAAAAAACCTGTTTCTTCCAAGTGGAAAAAACCGCGGACAAAAACCACTGTTTTGCCGCCTGGGCAAGAAACTGGCGGGTAGTAGGTGGCCATGCCCAATATGCCCACAATATTCAAAAATTACACATATTTTGCAAAGAGATAAGCTCACAACAGTAATAAATCAAAATTTGATCATTGCGAGTACATTTAGTGAAAATAACAATATAAACTAGAATTTCGCGGTTTCGGCCTTCAGGTTCAGGGTTTTCTGGTTATTGGACTGGTTCGGGCGGGGGAGGATGGGTAAATGTGGAGTTGCCAGGGTTCAGTGGCGGGGTGGTTTGTGATGCTTCTGTTTCAGAACTATCGGGCGATGGAGCCATTTGATAACTGAGGTTGGCTTGAATTTGTATGTTGAATTGAAGCAGATGTGTTCCCGCAAGTTGTTTAGATTGTTTCTGAATTGATGTCAAAGATGAATTGTAAATCCGTGGCTGCATATTCAGGCGATTTGCAAGTTTTTTTAGAGGTTGACTGTTGACTGCAACTATCTTATCTATCTTCCAATCATTACATCGCCTCAGTAGTTAGAGAATTGTTGTCTAGGTGCAAAATGTGCTGGTTCACAGGAACAGAGATTATCAACAAAGTGTGCATGGAAGAAAAGATGGTGCACGTAAAAGAAGGTCTGTGTGGTTAGCTAGCGGAGTGTGAGTGGCTTCAGGGACTCCGGAAAATATCCAGTGGGACTGAGCTGAACCCTTAGTAAAGCGGTGGGGTTGGTTCCAGAGCAAGGATAGTCATTGGAAAAAAAATCTGTGATGGTAGAGAATTACTACAGTGGTGCGTGATGGTTGTAGCTGTTGGTGGTAAGACTCTAGTTTGGTCTGATACATAGACACATGCAAAGTTATAAGGTGAGAAGGATGCCAGAATTGAAGCTGTAAGTTTCTTGACAATTGCTTGGAAAATGACGCCACAGGTTATAATTGCAATTTCATTCGCGAACAATTCCTTCGTTGTTTGTTTATTTTGATTTTTTTGTAATTTTAATGTCATATTTTATTCATAGTGGTTTTATTTTGTTTTTAGTAATGCTTAAGTTATGGTTCTTGTTTTAGGTAGTATTGTTTTTATGTACCTATTAGTCACTTTAATTTGGTATTTCAATTTTTTATTGTAACGAGTTACTTTATTATAATTTAGTGTGATTTTATTCATTATAGTTTTATTTCGAGATGATTTATGCAAAATTTTGGTTTTAATTGTATTTGTGTTATTGTTTTTTTTTAATTTACTATTTAGTCATTTATTTGTTAAGTGTTAATATTTAAGTGATTATTTTCATTTTAACGATTTTATATTAATATTTTTGGTTGTATACGGGCTTTGATTTTATTAATTTTTAAAATATTTTTTCTTATCCCCCGTTTATTTTTATTTCTACACATTTTGCTTTTATTTTGTAGTATTTTGTCGTTGTTCTTTATCATTGTATTTGTACTGATTTTTTTTTTTAAATTATTTGTTCCATTTTTTTATTCATTTATATTTCATACCTTTTTGCGGGAAGGCGCTGAAGGCGCTGATATAAATGTCTGTTATAGATTTTGTTGTTATTATTTCTTTTTATATTGACAATTATTTTAATGATATTCTAAGGACTAGTGTACACGGATTATTGGGTTTTATTTTTTAAATTTGTGTTAGTATATTCTCATCGTTTATTATTATTTCGTTTTTTTTTTTTATTTTTAATTGTACTGATTTTTTCTTTATTCATTCCATTTGCTCTTATTCATTTTGATTGTGTTAATGCTTTTGTTATGCTGAGGCCTATAGGGTGTTGAATTTTGTGATGGTCATATGCGACAAAAAAAAAAAACATCTCTGTTACCACCAAACAATAACCAATTTCTAAAAATAACAAGGCACAGCCAATATGCTGCATCAAAAGCTCTAAATCTGGTTTCATCCAGAGCCAACTTCCATCAATGCATATATAATCATCAAAGAAAGGTTTCACAAGTAATCTGTTAGACCCCATCTCGAATTACTGGAATAGCTGGCCTGGGATCATTACCAACAAAGGACATTAACATCTTGAATAAGTACAAAGGAGAGCAGCCCGCTCACTACTGGGAATTTCACCCGGGAAGCTAGTGTTACCGAAATGTTATCCACCCTGCGGCTGCGCTAATAAAGTCTACAAGAACGCAGGAAAAATTCACCGTTTGTTCTATAAAATCCAACATGATGACTGACATCTCAAAGAACTAAATTCCACCCAAGACCGAGCAGGGCAAGAAGGGACATAACCAAGCAACTCAAAATTTACACCACCAATCTTGCATCACTCGCCAACTCATTTTCCACGAACAATAAAAACTGGACACTGCTAACTCAACAAAACATGATCAACAAACAAGAACCGCAGTTAAGTACAGCAATACATCCCTAGTAAATTTCTTGATCCACCCACCTCCGAGTCAAAATTACCCTTATGGAGTCCTGGATGGTTTACTACCAAGTACCAAGTACCAAGTATCATTGGTAATTTAGTCAAAAAGCTCTACAGGTATCCCCCGCTATTTAGCTCGACACGTCATGAGCCGAGGACACGACCACAAAGCAATGGAATGGAGTGTTCTATGCAGAGCAACCTTTGGACTACCGATATTATACCCACAGGTACGTACCCAACTACCCGCGTTACAAATCGCCCGGAGGGGAAAACAACCATCACTAATTTCATTTGTGGCCAGCTGCGCAAAATTTATTTTCATTACTAGTTTATACTGTGATTTTTAAACAAAATCCGCTTTCTAGAAAGCGCAATTTTCAAATACTTCTTTAAAGCAGTTATATTGATCTCGTACATTCGTCAAAAATCCCAGGAAAACAAACCCAACTTTCCATTTAAATAAGAAGCAAACAAATTTACAAAAAACACGTTTTTTACCAAAAAAAAACTTCAATGCTTTAAAGAATTACACTGGGACCCAATTTCTGGGGCAAAACACCAGCACGACAGTAATGGGCACGTACCATTTTCAACCGGCCGAAATCGTCCGACTTTTACGGACATCCGCGAAACAAAAAACGGCCCCAAAATGCTCCGAGTAAAAGTAATATACCGTCGCTACGCGACCGATAAAAAAGTACTTTTAAATTTTGACCCCATGGGTACAAAAGTTACACCACTGATTGTTGAAAATGACCATATAAATATGTGCTGTATTTAGTTATGGTCTAAATGGAACTTTGCGCAGTGATGGAGGCTAATTTCACCTTGATTGTCTAAGCCCATAAACAACAATTCATCGATAGGAGGGATATAAGGTGTGCAACGATTAGATTACCTAACCAGGTTATATCCTAGAAACAAGGCGGGCTTCTCGAACCACAAGTGTCGCGCTGTTGCTTGCGATCACTTGCTTTATGATGAAGTTAGTTGGCACAAAAGATGAGTGTAGAGAGAGAACAAAGCCTGGAAGAGAAGTGTTACAAAGGTCAAAGGGGGGCACCAAAGTTAACATGAGGTCACCAGGTCACCCCAATGCACCTGCCCCGACGCACCCCCCCTCCTTCACACCCCACCCTACCCTAACCCCGGCAACACAAGATTTGTGAATGAAGAAGAAAGAAACTGGAAAAAAGGTTTGTTTCTTCATTTCTCCGAAGAACTGGAAGAAGATAAGAAACTGGAAAGATTGGAGAAACTGGAAGAAAATAAAGAATGTATTAGAAACTACATACTAAATTTACATATTCATCGCTTGACACTTCAAATCATCAAGGCGACTAGTTCTTTAAATTCAATCTGGTTGTTTTTTTCAAATTAAGTTACAAGTTATAGCAGGTAGTATACCAGCTTGCAAGTATATAGTAAAATGTTTCACAATTGTGTTGACTTGCTATCAAATTATGCAGATGATAATTGTAACTTATTTCCAAGTCTTTCCATGTGCCAGTTATACTATCACAGTTTGTAATTGTAGATGCAAACAATGAAATGCTGTTAAAATCTGTATGGCCAATTGTTAATTTAAAATACAAATCATAAAAGTAGCAACCATTAAGTGTTCTTTTGTTGTAATGCTTAATGGGAGAACCTGGGTTAGGTTAGGGAGACTATAACATATTTGAAGATGTTCAAGTCTTTCAAGGGGCTCTGCTTGCCTTGCTGGTATGAAAAGTGAGAATCAGTTTTTTCCAGTAATTTTTTATATTTAGCCTGGATAAATGTGAGTAATTAGCAATTGCATGGGTAGGTTATGGGTCCCTCAATGGTTATTTGAATGTATTTCATTATATTTCCTTCACTGTTAAATAAAACCAAAATTTTAAGTCATTGGCTTTAAAATAGAAAATTTTTTTAAATGATTTTAGTTTCTTCCGCTTTCAGTGGAGAAACTGGAAGAAACCTGTTTCTTCCAAGTGGAAAAAAAAAAAAACCGCGGAAAAAACCACGGTTTTTTCCGCCTGTGGAAGGAAAGAGAAACTGGCGAACCTGCCCCAATATGCACAATTTTAAAATTCAACATTATTTTGCAAATAGATTAAGCTCAAAAACAGTAATAAATTCAAAATTTGATCATTGCGAGTTTACTTTTTGTAGTGAATAACAACTACTAGAATTCGCGGGTTCTCGGCTTTTCTAGGTTCCCCAGGGGGGTTTTGGTTATTTGGGGACTGGGTAGGGCGGGGGAGGAGGGTAAATGTGGGTTGCCAGGGGGTTCATGTTGGCGGGGGTTTGATGCTTCTGTTCAGAAACCTTATCGGTCGCTCTGAGCCCTTTGTTAACCGCGGTTGGCTGGAGTTTGTATGTTGCAATGAAGCAGATGTTTCTTGCAAGTTGTTTAGATTGTTTGAATGATGAATATGCATTGTAATTCCGTGGCTGCCATATTCAGGCGACTGCAAGTTTTTTAGAGTTGACTGTTGACGCATCTATCTTATCTATTTCAATCATTACATCGCTCAGTAGGTGAGAGTGTTGTTCTAGGTGCAAAATGGTGATTGGTCACAGGAATCAGAGATCACAATAGTGTGCAGGAAAGAAAAGATTGGTGCACGTAAAAAGAAGGTCTGTGGGGCTAGCTAGCGGAGTGTGAGTGGCTCAGGCGACTCCGGAAAATCTCCCGTGATGAGCTGAACCCAGGAAAGCTGGTTAGGGGTGTGTCCAGAGAGATGTCAATTGGAAAAAAAATCTTGTGATGGTAAGAGAATTCTACGAGTGTGTGTTTGTAGAGCGTTGGTGGTAGACTCTAGTTTGGTCTGATATATCGACACATGCCAAAAGTATGTAAGGTGAAAGGATGTACAGAATTGAAGCTGTAAGTTCTCTTGACAATTGCTTGGAAAGACGAGCCACAGGTTATAAATGCAATTTCATTCGCGAACAAATCCTTTCGTTGTTTGTTTCAGTTTTGATTTTTAATTATAATGTATATAGTTATCATAGTGTTTATTGTGGTTTTTAGGTAATTGTAGATTGTGTTCATTTCTTATTTATGATTAGTTGTATTTGTACCTATTTAGTCATCTTTAATTTGTTTATTTCAATTTTTATTGAACGATTTTTTACTTTATAATATGCGGTGATTGTATTTCTATTATATTTTCATTTCGATGGTATGTATTTGATTCAAAATTTTGGTTTTTAATTGTATTTGTGGTTTAGTGTTTGTTTTTAATTTTACTTATAGTTCATCTTATTTTGTTAAGTGGTAATTATTAAGTTTATTTTCATTTGAACGATTTATATATTATTTTTGTGTATACGGCTTTGATTTATAATTTAAAATATTTGTTATTATCCCCCCCGTTTATTTTTATTTCTTAACATTTGGCGTGTATTTTTATTATTTTGTCGTTTTTCTTTATCATTTATTTGTATGATTTTTTTAAATTTATTGGTTCCATGTTTTATTCATTTATATTTTCTATTCCTTTTTGGGGAAAGGCGCTATATAAATGTCTGGTATTATATTTTTTATGTTATTATTCTTTTATATTTTCACAATTATTTTAATGATATTCTAAGAATAGTGTAACGGATTTATTTGTTTTATTTTTAAAATTATTTGTTATTATTTCTCATCTGTTTATTATTATTTTTCGTTTTTTTTTTATTTTTTAATTTGTACTGATTTTTCTTTATTTCATTCCATTTGCTATTTATTCATGTTTATTGTGTTAATTTCTTTTGTATATGCTTTAGGCCTATATGTAGACTTTGTGATGGTATATGCGAAAAAAAAACATCTCTGTTACACCCAAAACAATACAATTTCTTAAAATAACAAGCAAAGCCCAATATGCTGCATCAAAAGATTCTAAATCCTTGGGTTTCATCCAGAGAAAAAGAAACTTCCATCTGCATCTATAATATCAAAAGAACGGCTCTACCAACTTTGTTAGACCCCCATCTCGAATATGGAATGCGGCCTGGGATCCTTACAAAGCAAAGCGACATAACCATCCTTGAAAAAGTCCAAAGGAGAGAAGCCCGAATTCACTTAGTGGGAATTTTACCCGTGAAGCTAGTGTTACCGAAAATGCTATCACCCCTTCGGCTGGCTAAGGTCAAAGAACGCAGGAAAAATTCAGCGTTGTCTCTATAAAATTCAACATGATGAACTT
>JAMKCH010077652.1:0-25205 GCA_023653785.1 Ophioderma brevispina | reverse complement strand
CGCTACGCACGTAAGCTCAGTAAATATGGAGGAAAATAGTATTCTAACTAATCCAACATTGATATGATGCGTTTACTTTAATCCTATAAAAACTTTACCACACTGAAGTCTAGGACAGTTTCACCCCAATAACCCCCAACTTGATGCGCGGACTATACCCCACCCATGGATCATTGTTTAGCTTTTAAATTTGTGCAGATGTTATGAAATGAGGAAATGGAATATCTGAGATCACTGTACAATATAGTAAGAGCATTTTAATTACTGTGAGAAAAAATAGTCAGAGGATTTGTAGTCACATGGATAGATGGTATATTTATCTCATTTGTGGTGGATTTCTACAACCCCCCCCCCGGTGATCTACATTACTTTAGAATTATTTATTATGACCCTAATAAAATGTGATAAATATATTCTCATGATAGGTACATATCCAAACACATGCTTATAACGCAAAGCATTTGAAGTTTACTATAGTAGATGCACAATAATACCAGTTTAAATTTCATTTTGGTGATTGTTTCATAGGGGTCCTTTCCCCCCCAAACTCAAATTGTACACGTTTATATTTTTTGCATCACGCAGTTTCGGATTCCTGAGATTTAAAGCTTCATTTTGATATGATTGATGCCAATTTGTCTAAATTAGGTCACACGGTTACTCGAAAAATAGAGGGTTTTTGGGCTCTTGCTGCATCCGCACTAATCGGCAACTGCTCCTTGCTGTAGCAGGGCGTGAAAATGTGCGTCGTGTAGAATAGTCCAACGCAACGTTCTACCAGATCTGGATTCTCGGAAGTACCAAATGATGCGGAGTGGTGCCTCGTGTAGGGAGCCCCAGTAACACTTATGAACATACATAAGCATAAACATATACAAGGCGAGTAAAAAAATGAACCCTGATTGTGTCCGTCATTTTAATTTTTAGTAACATATATACATATGTGGTATCATCTGAAAGCTTGGTTTCATTATCTTTAATTTAATTTTAAAATTACTACAATTTGGTGTGTTCTTATTAACTTTCAGGATTTTTTTAAAAATTCGTCAAACATGAATTTACACATCGCTGCCCTCTTACCGTTTCTACGTCTCATCACTCATAACAATCAGTTTCTGTAGGAGTTTGAATGAATTCATATCATATGAGAACACATACATCGGTGACCAAAAACCTTGAGGTTTAAACGTATGGTCCATATTTGAGACCACAAAAATATTTGCACATCTTGAAAAAAGTGTTTCAAATAAAACATAAACATAGAC
Organism: Ophioderma brevispina; assembly: GCA_023653785.1. NCBI lineage: Eukaryota > Metazoa > Echinodermata > Ophiuroidea > Amphilepidida > Ophiodermatidae > Ophioderma > Ophioderma brevispina. The sequence continues at coordinate 23,940 of JAMKCH010077652.1, read as the reverse complement.
ATACCCTATTCATTTTGGGGAGTTAGTGTGCGAGTTGGCCGCCTCGCATTCAAATGGAAAACTGACTAATTGATTCAAACGAAGTTACCTAAGCTATACTTAACCGATTGCAATATCTGTGCAGCAAATTGAAGATAATGAAATAGGCTTTCGATGATATCGCATATGCCAGATATATGTTATTTAAGCATTCGATTGGAGAAACAATCAGAGTCAAATTTGACTCACTGGGAATACCAGATGGAAAATGTTTTCAACTTCTACTATACATTACAGAAAATAACAGGCATTGGGAGAAAAAGTTTAATGACCATCGAGGTTTGACACATTTGATCGATTCAAAGTCTGAATTTTTCTCATTTACTGTTATAAAATCATTTATCGAGTGGAAAGAAAAGGTACCCTTTCTTCTTCTTTACCATGTTATATATAGTATTATGTTGACACGCCACGAAAAAAAACACTAAACATGAAAAGGTAGATCGTATATAGGACTTACAGGGGGCAGACACCGCCATTAAGCCGGAATTTCTAACCAAGTGTGCTCCTGAACCAATGGAAATAACAATAGTAGAAAGGGCCAGCAAAAGGTCAGCGATCCTTTGAGTTCCGACCAGAAGAAACCACAAACAGTTAGTCGACCACCCAATTTCTTTCTTTTGCGATACGTGGATCCTGAGTTTCCTATCGGAAATCATTTTTTACCGAAAAATTCCTTATACACAATGCACCAATGAGTACGAGTAGATTGATCACTCCCTGCCGTTCGCGGGTTTTAGTGGGCTCCTTTAAATACGTGCACATTTTTTAGCGCAAAAAATTACAAGGCAATTAAAGAATACTCGTTATTGGTAAATTTATGTACAGCAAAGGTTTTCGCAGTTATGAAGAAAAATGCCCGTATGACCCAAAACACATAGAATATATATCTGCGCTATTTATTTTATCTACATCACATGCAACTCGAACACAGTGGGGAGAATTGATGGCTAATCAATTGGGCAACCACGGTTGCTGTTTCCCAAAATAAAACTTAAAAAAAAAAAAAAGTTACCGTCCGTACGTACTTACGCTCGTACGCCAGTACGGGTTTTACAAACGCCGCGAATTGATATGGAAGAAATTTTCTGATTCGTTTAGGGATAGATTACAACACAGTGGCCTAGGGACCGTGGGAAACGTCCGGAGCGACTTTCAAATTTGAAATAACATTTTCTCGAGGATGGTGAAATATAAAACAAAATGGAAGGTGTTAGGGATCAGGAAATGCACCTAAAGTTTGAAAAGTGCAACCCTCAAACCCGCATTAAAAGACAGGCGGGAAGCGATGAGGTGGATGGGAAAGGGGGGAAAGGAGTGCATGTTAAAAGAGGACGATGCATAATTCCGTTCTTGAGGTCCCCTTTGTAAAATGTTTTACCCTAAGAAAGCTAAATTTTAGCCAAATTTTAGTTTTTTTTTTTTTTTAAAATTTCCAAATTTCACTGAGTTCCAAAGGGCCTATGAAAATGATGAAATCAGTTCCCATGTCCCCAAGTTCGGAATTCGGGGCCGCACATCCCTACCTGAAAAAAGTTACCCCTTCCCCCTCAGCGCTATACCTCCATCTGTCCTCCCCTTCCTCGTCACTAAATTCCAAAGACTAAGGTAAGTTTCAGAGACTAATAATACGGATGTAAACATTGAAAAGACGTAAAATTTAATCTACTAACATTATTTGAATTGAAGTGGTATTATTTGAAGCATATTTACAAGTTTTGTTCTTCCTAATATAACTGGTTTGGAATTGAGAGAGTTGCATTCTTGCTCTCTAATAATTACGCGTTGGTGCAATTTACAGTAAATGACAACGATTTTGTAGTATTGTGTTGGCTGAATTGCCAGTAAAATACTCCGAACGTTCTTGTTTTACGTGTATATTGTTTAATGCTCCCAATTTTCCCAGATTTTCAGAGGACGGGTTGGTACATTTTGTGACCCCACTTTTTTGCACCCACTTTTCTGCACCCACTTTTTTTCTGCACCCACTTTTCTGCCCCGACTTTATTTTAGTTTTGATAGAAAGATAGTATACCATATCACTTTCATTCTGTTTGTGATCTTGAGCTGAAAAACAAGTCTCGTTGCCAGGAAATCAATTAAAAGCAACAATTATTAAAAACACACTTCACCTCGTACGTTCCTGGCGCCAATAATGTTTTTTCATTTAGTCTTTAATTACAGTCGTTTACTCTCGTTTTCGTTTTTTACTGGACATAGGAATGTGCAGCATTTTTTTAGTTTTTATTGATAAGCGACTGTAGAAAAAGACTGATATTCGTGATTTATCGTGGTTGGTTTGCTGCATTTTCACTCAATTTAGTATCAACTCAAGGACGCATGTCAACAATCGCAACTGGAAGATTTTGGAATCAGGTAAGTCCTTATTTTTGTGTAAATTTTGTGGGGATATTGTACGAGACTCGCATTGTTATTGTAAGTCCCACACAGTTGATATAGTAGGCTGTAATGTTTTGTATATTCGCGGACGACGCTGCAAATTGTTGACAATAAAACGCCGAACATAACTAATTTAAAAATGTCATTTACGCCATAATCAGTCAATTAATCAATAATTTGACGTTAATCATTATTGTATAATTTGGGCTTTGTTGTAACATTTTTTAATATCGGTCAGAAACAACCTGGGTGGCCGAAAAGTGGGTGGCAAGAAAAATGGGTCACAAAATGTACTAACCGAGAAGGACTTCTCATTCTATTAACGGTCCATTAACATGCTTTAAACATACTGATATCCACCAAAAAATGGTTCATTCTAGTATGTATTGGTATCAATGGAAGAATATGCATAAGCAGTAATTTAGAAACCGTATATTTTGATAAAAGTGGGCATAATCTCATGTGTTTTGGACAAGCTTTCAAGGAAATTCCAAAATGAAAGTGATTATCGCGCTGGCAAGCGTGACCCAGACGTGACGTCGAGTACAAATACGACGCGATACGCGATACGCGTCGTGATCATCACCAACGTTGAACGGACGTGCCGCGGTGGCCCTGTTTTTCTTGGCATACGTACACAAGTTGACTTCTCGTGATATGTGTCGTACGTGTTGTACCATATGGCATAATTGTTTCCTTGTGATTTGATTCCTTAAAATTACTATTATAATGTGTATGTATGTCGACGGCTGCACCAGCGGTGACTGTAACCGGCAGGGAGAAATCAGAACAGAATCGCTTTATTCAAGTTCTCGTACAAAGAAACCGACAAGGAGAGATATTTGGAGTGTGCGGTGCGGTTAGCCCACGTGTGATCTTTGTTCAACTTGTACTCTGACGTCATTAAACGGGGTCAATCAAAAAACCCCCGATTTCTAATAAACACTAGATAGCGAACGCCAGCTCAAAAGCCGTAACCATCTTCTCCCGCAGTGCGTACTTATTTCCATAGCGGGTGTACTCCCATTTTCTTCATATATTTTTTCCCTGATTTACAAGCGTGGTGTACCAATTTATTTTTCATATATTCAGCATTTGCATAGAACGATTACCGTTTCCTTCCTTTTCCTCCTCCAGGCCACAGGTTACGGCGCCTTCGCGACGCGGGCGCGTTTTCGATGATGACCCGTAATGAATATTTAATAATTTTCAAAACACGGTTACGGGGGCCGCCCATTCTTCAACGCAGGGCGACGCTATCTAGTGTTATAAAGAGAAATTGGGGTCAAATACCCAACTCACAGCACCTGATACAGTTTTCGCGAAAACAGGAGAATGCCCTGTCCGATTGGGTATATTAATCCTTGAAATTTAACACTTTCCGATGTTCACTTTAAAAATATGTGTTGCGATTATGATCAGGATCGGTTTGAGGTACAAAAATGTCAGGAAATTAAAGAATGTCTACTTCAGCAATTTGTCCATGGACATTTAAAGGCAAAACTATTAGGTTCGTTCCCCATACTATACTGCAACATGCGTTGCGGCAAGTTGCAAGTGCTCAAATTCGGTCTCTGTCCAATATACTTGAATGCGGTACTGCAACCGACTTAAATTTATTGTAACTGCAGCTGCAAGCGGATTGCGTTGAGTTGCTGCAGCAAGTGATCGATATATCGGCACGTTGCACTGCGCAGTGCAGCGTGAGTAGAACGAAACCTTTAGGATATTAGTCTTATGAAAGCGTGATCGATACGCTGATTAGTATTAGAACGTTGATATCGCGAAAACTTGTGCGTTGTGTGTGTGTGTGACGCCTCCTGAATGTCGCATAGACAGTTTTATCAAATTTTGAAACACTAAAAAAAAAATATGCTATCATTGCTTATTATTGAGAAAAGAGGTCGGTGACACCATCTTTTTTATTTCTTAATCGAAAGCTTATAGTAGTGCGAACTTTTTTTAAAATGCCATCAACAAATTTCGAGCAGAATTTTGTTTATAAAATGTTTTGGATCAAAAAGGGCAAAAAAAATTTGAATAAATATTATTTTTTTTTATAATAACGAGGTTGTGGCCCCATTTGTGTATTTTTGGATTGTTGGTTACAATCGATGGAAGTTTGTTCATACCACAGAGTTTCGAGTTATAAACACTAGATAGCGAACGCCAGCTCAAAAGCGTGGTGTACCAATTATTCATAATTCATATATCCATGATATTACCATAATCTGAGTTATACAATTTATTAATCTTATATTCAGCATTTGCATAGACGAGTGTACCGTTTCCAGGCCAACAGGTTACGGCGCATGCGAGTACGCGTGCGAGTTCGAATGGATGACCGACTGAATACGGCGGTTCCGGAAAGTGGTAGTCGTGTCACAGACTGCGTAAGATATTATCTAAATTGTATGCGCGAGAGATTAACGTTATTCAGTCCGTCATAGCGCATACATGCAAATGAAACTAAATGTCAACTATCTTCCGGAAAACGAAGGGGTTCATGGAGCTTTTTGCATCAGAGGGTCCGTTAATATGTTATTTGTTTTGGTATGTATCGTAATTGGGGTCTGAACCTACCTATAGAACCAGCTGAGAAAAAATTGAAAAGGTTTTGTCGTGTACTCGGTGCTCGCAAACACTGAAAAAGTTGAACACGCAATCGCTAACGGGCCGCCATCCCTTTTCAGGTTTAAGGTTTCAGGTTTATTTCCCATCTCATTACAATTACAGTACTTAATAGTAACAAAATATAAATTGAACATATTAAAGAACAAAAAATGATTTAAGATATAAATAAAAGACAATAGCAAGAGATGTGGAGCACTTAAAACGCAGGGAGTGTAATTAGTGAACCCATGGCTTAAATTACACATTAACAACATAAGTATGAAACATAATTTGATAACCCCGCCCATTAACATACAATGATTAAAATACGGAACACGGGGGAAATAAGGGGCTGACCAAAATTACAATAAAAATAGATTGAGAAAAAAAAATACAAGAGAGAAAAAAACCAGTTAAAATATAATGATAAGCATAAGTTACCCAAATTATAAGACAAGTAAATCAGTTGCAGAATAAAAAACTCAAAGAAGCTGTTGTTGAGAATTGCTTTTTAAAAATAGCTAAGGATGGGGATGTTTTAGAGGGTCTTTTTTCAAAGAATTCATAAAATGGTCTTGGATCATAATGGTGTTTTCAGCAAAGGTATGGTGTTTGTTTGTCTAACGTACAAGTCCTTAAATGATCGGGTTGTCATAGGGATGGAAAGGTCTTGTCTGGTCAGAAAAAATGATCATCTAAGGAATTGGAGGAAGTAGGTCATGGTGCATGGTGGTAAATATTTATACATAAAACTGTTGCAGTTGAAGACGTAGATGTTATGAATTTTAAGCGTATTAATGGAGGAGAAAAGAGGGTGTGTATGGGCTAACCAAGTGGAATTGGTTTTGCATGACCGTATGATCTTTTTGGCATTAAAAACAGAGAATGAAGATGAGGATTATTTTGATTCAGCCCAGATAATGGCACAGGAGTTGATGTAAGGGAAGACAAGGTATATATAAGGTGGTCAGGGAATCAAGGGGCAGAAAGGGTTTAACTTTTCTGATGATACCGGTTCTATTTAGAAATTATTTTAGTAACATGTGAAGTGGGTGATTTCCAAGACATGTCATAACAATTAAAAATGCCTTCCAAAATAATTATTTAGTTCGTGTTTACTGTTTTCAAGTGGTGTTTATTGTCGATATAATTTTTAATATCATTTGGGTGGTAATGGGTTGTGTTATTTCTGAATACCATAAAATAGTTTTTTTAATGTTTAGAGAAAGTGATTATTTTAAACCAATTAGATATATGGGATTAATTCTTTATTTAAAGTTGCTTCAATAATTTAGGTTTTTTTAGAATTACAGAATATTAGTGTCATCCGCGAACATAATAAATTGAAGATAGGAGACACTGAGGGAGGTCATTATATAAAGTAGAAATAAAAGGGGGTCCTAGAATTGAGACTTGAGGTACGCAGCAACTGATCGAAGACGTGGATGAGTGGTGTTGGTTATAGATCAACGGAATGTTTTTCCGGTGATCCAGCGCCTAATTTTTAATCAAGTATTGGCAGTACCTATTATACCATATTTTTTATAGTTTTTAAATGAGAATTTGGAGATCAAGAGTATCGAAGCTTTTGCTGAGATCTAGAAAGAGACCAGCAGTGAGAGTTTTTGGTCGGACGGCAGTAGTAGTGTTAGTAATTTTATCATAAAGTTTATTGATTGCCATGAAGTGGAGTGCTTAGGCTAAAGCAAATGGGCAGGAGTGAGGATTTTATGTTTATCAATAAATGCGATGATTCTGTGATAAATCATTTTTCAAGAATCTGGATAAGGGTGGAAGGATGGATTGGGCCGGAATTATTGCAAAGAATGATTATACCAGTTTTAAGATCGGGAAACAATCTAGCAACTTTTAATTTAGATGAGGACAATACCGGTGGATATGAAAGATTGAATATATTACATAATAGGCTCAATAAGTGTGGTAACATTGTTTAAACTAGTTGACTAATACCATCGACGCCACAGCTTTTACTAGGTTTCATTGTGATGGGGTAATATACACACCAATTTCCTCCTTAGTTGTAGCGAGGAAATATACTATGGGGAAATCAAGATGAACTGCATTTGATAGGATTAACGTTATCAGGAGGGGGTATTTTAGCAGCCGTAATGGACCTATGTTGGTAAAAAAGTCATTGATTTGTTAAGCGATGTGCAACTGGGTCTTAATTCAGAGCATTAGAGTCAATTAAAGTATGCGGGTGGTTTGGGTTTTTATTTACCGAGAAGATATTTAGGGTTTGCCATGTTTTTTTTCATGTGATTCCGTGTGCATCAAGCTCTGCTGTGATATAGTTACGCTTAGCAATGCGCAAGAGAGAGATAATTTAAACTATTGCCCGATATTTTTGTGTATTTAGTTGATATAAATCACTGGTTTGGAGCGATATTTCATAAATATTATCTTTAGTGTGATCGATTTAATTACCCATGTTATCCAGGGTTTTCTAGGTGTTTTACGTTTAGATAATTTAGTGGTTTTTAACAGGACAGGGCTATTAAATAGATTTGATAATTTCTGTTGGCCAGGTGTTAAAAAGCCGTTTCTTTGGGATTGTATCATCGTACCACATGCTGCACGTTGTGGATGATTCATTTTTAAACCCCTTGATGTGTACGTGTGAGGAATTTAAGAGTCCTACCTATCAGAAAGTCCTAGGATCTAGTTTCGGAGGACTGGGGTCATACGGACACGCCCCGTCCTCCGAAAACCTTAACAGGGATTCAGAAAATGGTGTCCTATGGATCACAGAGCTCTGAAACTAAAGTTAATTTTTTACTTAATGCGACCCGGACGCTGTATTTTGGGGGACTCTCAAAATCAGTTAAAACTATCGCAAAATTCAAGGTCCTCTCAGGAAGCGTCCATAGGACCCTGTTGCCAATGACGCAAAGTCTGGAGCCTGTGATACTGTGATGTAGTGTCCAGGACCACCTAACCTGTGCTGTGTAGTACTAGGACCCTGTGGTACCTGTGTTGTAGCGTCCCAAGGCATAAAATATGCTACTCGCTCTTAATTGACAAGTAATGGTTTACTAAAAGCAGGCCGAATCGAGCAGTGCGCTGTGGCTTAGTGGTGCAGATCTTCAGACGACCAGGTATGTAATTAGTGTATTGTATGTATTGTTGTAATAATGATATCTCGTAGGTTCGAGTACTGGTCGCACCACTGTAAGAGTCGTTGTGTTTAGATTGTTTTATTATTTTTTCTTAATTTATTTACTTTAATTTTATTATTTTGTTAATTTTTTAGTTATGTGATTTCATTACTTCTCTTTGAAATTAATGTGTCTTTTAATTTTTTTAAATTAAAATTCTGCTTTTTAAATTTGGAGTTTAACCAATTGGTTTATTTAAAGGAGCATGTTGTAATATTATATGACAGAGGAAAGCAAAATTTTTTAAATTGCAGAAAACAGTTGAAAAATTAAGAGATTAATATGTGAATATGTAAATATGTTTTGTAATGTTTAAATACGTGTGAAATTGATAAACATCAATATCGATCTATAATTAAAACAGTGATGTAACCGAGTTTGAATGGTAAAATATTTATATACCATATTAAACGCAAAATATGGAAATGTAAGCAGAGCCGTTGATTGGTTAAAGCATGGTGCGCGTAATAAAATGAAGATGAAACCCATCAATGTAATGTTAAGTGTGCTCACTCTAACATCTTTGCGTGTTCAAATAATTTAAACATGAAAAGTTGAACATTTATAAAGGGTTAACATCATTAACTAAATGTTAGTAATGCAATATAGTTTAGTATTAGCGCTGTTTTGCAGTGTATTAATAGCTCGCATGTGACAAAAATGGCGTTCGCTAGAAAGTGTAGATGAAAAACGTATAGGGTTATATACGACGAAGACTCAAATACCTTGGGTTGTATAGGTTATTGCACCGCTTTCTTCCCCTTTTTGTTTCACCCTTTTTATTGGAAAAATGCTTTAAAAAGGTCTTCAAAATGCACTAGTTACATTTCGAAAAGTGATGGATTTTCATAATTGGCATTGTAAACTGTTATGTTTCTCAAATAATTGCAATTTTAAAGCAGATCTGATGAAATTTTAATTGGATCACTCTAACGTTTATCTATTAAAATTTATAGGAAAACATGGCAAAAGTTGCAAGTTTCCATAGACTACTGTGTCATGTGCGCGGTAGTATTGAAGAAAACGTTAGGTCAAACACCCACTAAATTTTTGAAAACATTGGACCGTAAAGTAATCTTAATAGCAAAATGCTTAATAGCATACTCTTCCAAAGAAATGGTTGTCATAAAATGTTACTTCTACATATGAATTCAAGCATAAAATAGGGACCCGATTGCGCCAGCTATGTGCATCTTTAACAACAAATCTCAACATATGCAACTATCAAAGAAAACGGAAAATCTTATCAGCTTAATTACTTACAAGGATCATTCCATCGTCAATTGTGTATGTACGGTTTGTGATGGGTTTCAAAACAATATCGAATACGCTTAATCGCGGTATCCACATTTATTGGACATAAATTAGTGGCACGTGCGAAATGATAAACGGGGTGGGATACGTGTAACATTGCACTCATAAATATGTTTACAAAGGTAAGCGCCTTTATAGATATACATTTTTTTAAAAATATTAATGTTTGAGAATGTGTTTTGAATTGTGGTTGATGTTCAATTCCATGTTGGACTCCAGGATCAAGTAACGGACAGCACACAAGAGTCTAACAGTAATGGAATTTAGGAGGGGATATTTGTGGGTTATTTTCATGCTCCAAACCTCATTCGATAAGGAAAATAGGTAATGCCCAGTGTTCTAGCTTTTCTTATTGGGTATTCCTTTAAGCTGTCCTTTTTTGAAGTGTGTAGTGCTAACAATATTGCTTTTTTCGTGTGCTTGCTCTTCTACATTGACTCTGTTGCTGAGCTCATCCCTGAGACCTTGATGCATGTCTCGTTCAGCTTATCTCACATCTACCGAACTGGGGGGGGGGGAAGGGACATTTATTGTAATTTCCATTGGTATTTTCTGCTCCAATTTCGTGCCAAAAAACTAAGCACCAACCTGTCCAATAGAAGTTGGTTTAGGACGATCGTGAAGTGATGGATTGGGGATGTGGCCAGTAGACCAAAGGCAGCAACAGTTACAATTTCCATAGACGCAGTGTAGAAACGCAAAAAAAAACTGTCGGAATATCAGATTCCCGTGTGGAATTGGGATCTAAAGGATGGCAAACGACTAGCTTTATATAAACAGAGAGTTTTAGTGCCATACTGTTGGTAAGTCAGAAAAATTCGCCAAGTATCCATTATCGTGACATCCAATATCCCAGTATTTTAATACCTATCTTGACTTGAAATAGTGACGTCATTATTCTGCATGTTTCTAATATTTGATGCCAATAGAAAGAAGACCATCTAAGTTATCAAGTGGTACCAAATATATTTGAAGTATTGGATTTTTAATAAGGAACTCAAGAGGGTGGTAATCTCACTCCCAAAGGTGCTGTCTCCCTAAATGGAATAACTTTTCTCAGATTTGTTGTCGCAGATATATTCGCATTTCTAGCGGGGAGGTTGCGTACCTCACTATGGACTGCTCTTGGAGGTCCATTCCTTCCTCTGAGCCGGGACGCCAATCATGTCGAGTCTTCTAGGCGCCATATGGTTTACCCGAATGTACCTAACCCGTGTAAATACCATTCTATGGTCTGAGTCCAAACTGACAAAAGTCATGTATGCCTCTACATTCAGATGCTGGTCTCCATTCACTTCGGTTTAATGGTAGTCAGAGCTGATACCTGCTACCTCCAGAGCTTTCCCAGTTTCATGTGAAAGTGTGTTCTTGCATATTGAGGAGCTGTGTGTACTGCAAGGATACAACATTTTTTACCATTTTCTGTTCTTTCTTCGCGGCGAGCGCACTTTGCATCTTTCCATCCTATCCTGGCGTTGAAATCTCCTACTACCAGTCAAAAAGTTCTGTCTAAAAGGATTCAATGGCATATGTAGTGAGATTCTGACAGTCTCTTTTGCCATGTTGGTTCGACATAGGTAACTATCACAGTTGAAGCAGATTTCCTTGATATTGCTATGAGGATACGACCCAGATAGGGGTTTACACTTGCTAAACGAGTAGAATGCCCTCGAGGTATTAAAGCATGGGCTAGTGTTCCAACTGCCAGTTCGTCTGCTTCAAGTGCATTCATTTCAGGCGCTGCGTCAGATTATTCACGCGAGGTGCAGGTAAAATGTGCAATTGACAACTAGTCCTGGACCATGGAAAAATGACGTGGTGGTAAACGGCTATTTGAAACAAATGGTGTTGTTTAGACCAAATGGCAATGGAGACAAACTGGCAAACTAGCTCCAAAATGGACGATTGGACTAACAATTGCATGCATAAATGCTCGTCGCAACTGGTCTGGACCAAAGGTGAATGCACTGTAATTCTCATGGCCAAAGGTACACGAACATTGACCAAACCAAAAAAATTTAGTAAATGAAACAAATATTCAAAACGTTAGGCTAGACTGTAGTTCCTAAATGATTCATAATAAAACAAATAGTTACAGAATTAATTTACTCTTGCTGTTTCCAACAAAACAAAAAAAGTGAATCTAAAATAACAATGAGGCTTCATGTTAACTTTGTTTCAAATCGTCGAGTGTGTATTGCATACCGAATACGAAAAACGTTTCTGAGAAAATTGCATTTAGAAAATTACAAAACAATTAAAAAACCAAAAAACATAAAAAAAAACACTTGACCTTGATTTGTGTCCGCCATTTTGATTTTTTTAAGATACAAAGATCTAACATGTCTGGTATCATCTGAAAGCGTAGTTCATTATCTTTAATTTGCTGCAAAGATCATTCAACGGGTTGGTATAGACCGAATTTACAGCGTTTGAATCCAGTAGTATGTTTTGCGCTCGGTCCACGGGATTAGAATAAAATTTGAACGGCGGTTTTGCGAAGTGTCCAAAAGAAAAATCGGGGCTATTTATTGACTGCAGATATAGCGACGCTATTTTAACCCACAAAATCAGTCAATTTAGCATCGCGCCCTTTAATTACTTAAACGTCATAATCACTCATAAAAATCAGTTGATAAAATAAATTAACTGATAACAGGTATCAGTTTCTGGAGGAGGTGAATTAATCATACCCTATGAAGGAAAATACATCGGTGAAACCTGTATAGGGTTTAAAGTATTGTCTAATTTTGTACCAAAATTTGCACATTTGAAAAAAGTGTTTCAAATAGAACGTACCCATTTATCACTGGACGTTGAACCTAAGGTACCACTTTATTCACATATAACATAGGACATACCCTTATCATCATAATTGGGGAGTCATTAGCTTGGTGGCCAACGTGTAATTCAAAATGGAATCCGTGGACAGGGGTAAAGCTGACTACTTGATATAAAAGACTGGGGCTCGGCCTATATTATCCGATTTGGATTTATCTTTGCGCAAATTAAAGATAATAAAATGCTTTCCGATGGAACACCATATATGTTAGGTATTTATGATATTTTAAAACATCAAAATGACCGGAAAACTCCAGGTCAGTTTTTTGGCACTCATCCATTATTAGTAATGTAAATTGCAAAATGAGATTGAGTTACAAACTCGGAAAAATACATATATCGTGTATTATGTAGGAGGCAGTAAGATAAAAATAGATCAAATTAAATACTTGAACTTAATTGCGTTACGAGGGGTAGCATCAGTCTAAAACAAAGTTCGAGTCTATATGGCCAACGTTATTACTTTTAAAGCTTTGACAACTTGGTAAGATTGTAAAGGTTGATGTTGAAGTTAATTTTCACTATTTGTGTTTGTAAACAAATACAAAAATACAACAGCGTCGCAAGTGTTAATAGACCCGGAACGATATTATTTTTACTAACTGGAAATACTGAAAAACCAGCAGAGAACCAAAGAGAATAGAAGTGACAAACACTGAAACTATGGCATGACGAGACCAATAATGAACACCAAAATGTTGACCGATTTGGAACAAGGAAACAATCATATTGGGCTATTCGAGAAATTATCCACAACCTCTTATTAACAACATCCTTCTTCTCCAAAATGCCATGGAGAAGAATCCAGAGTGAAATCCAGAAGGTGAATGAAAATCATGAATACCAAAAGGGATGAGAATTTCCCACAATTCAAGACAAATGGTAAAAAAAACATAGCCAATATACCAAACGTGTTATTTTACAGTTGCATGCATGAGGAGATATTGGTAATTGGAGTAGCGTAAACCAAGATGAATTGGGAATTCCCATTGCCTTACTGAACCACTGAAAAAAAATCCCATTTCCCAAAGAATACTATCACGTAGTAGGTGTTTTTCCCTTTCGTTCTCTTGGTCAAAAAACACCCAAGATGATGAACAATACCACTGGAATTTCCCACTGGAATTATCACCGTGATTTGTCAAAAAACAGTTGGGAATTTCCATAGTCATTTCGAATTTTGAAAATTGTCATGAAGGTGGATTAATTCGTGGAATAGCCATTTTTTCTATCTATCTATCTAAACGGCCGCAGCCGAGATGCTGGTCACCACGTAGCGCCAAAATGTCCCTGCCCGTCACTAGGCCGGGGATGTCAGATGGATCCCGCGCTGGATCCGTCGCGAGCAAACACACCAATGTAGCTAAAGGGGCGTCGACCCAAGTCCAGCACGGCAAACCCCAAATGTGACGTCCGAGACCAACTTGGTCAATCGCACGACGACCAGCGACCTGCAAACAAATCGCGCACGGCGTTGGGCAAAAGAGAAGACGAAAAGGAGGGACATCTCCATAAATCTGTGCTTGTCTGTGCTAACGCCCCGGATATGTTTTGTATTCGCATAGAAGCTGGTGTAGGGGCCATCCAGTCTATCCTGAGCTCTTTCTTTCACGGTCCAGGTTCTCAGATGCATTAACAGGATACTCTCGACACAGGCTCTAAAGAATTTCAGCTTGGGATTGACGATTACCAGATTGCCATACGTGTGTAATTATTGCAGGCATCATTCCAAGCTTGTCCTTTGCGTGACAGGAAAAGTCTTTCTTGTTGTCGGCAACATATGACCCAGGATACTTGAAGTCCTTGACCTCTTTGAGTTGGCTACAATCTGCTGTAAGATAGGTTGATGAGCATCTTCCTCATTGACGGTTCATATATTCAGTCTTTTGGCACATTTAGATGTAGGCCGACTTGTCTGCCGCCATTCTCAAGTGATGTTATAGTAGATATTGTGCACCACCTATCAGATTCAGCTGTGTTAGAGCTAGTCATTGCGTGTCAAGGTCTGTGAGATGGCTGACTTTGGTGACGTCTAGACGATTGGTTTGATGGTGAGTCCCATGTCGTTCATGATGGCAATACTATGTCTGCCTATTTTACCAACCCTTAAATTTGTCGCCAGTTTAAAAGCGATGTGCATATGCCACATTGATGGTGGTGTTTTTTTACCATGATGGCTGAATGTAATTATGAATGTTATGATAGCATCACAAAACAAGAATTCAAAGCCCCTTTAAAAAGAAAACTAATGGATGTGACCCATTTAACAGACACTCAATGGTGCTGCGATGCTTTCATTTGAAACCAGCTGCATGGGACACCACCGTAGACAAAACACCGTCCGCGGACCCTTCAAATTTAGGGACCCTGAGATTTGTTTGTTGTAAGGTAATAAACTTCAGAGTACCAATATTTTAATGGCCTAGGATCTTCCTTTTATTACATGTAGCCCATGGGACACTAGTTGTCATTACCGATAGGTCTCCAGGACACTGAGAATCAAAAATTGTATCCTCTAGGACCCATAATTTTAAAACACGTATGGTCTTAGGACTGTTGAATTCAAGCATGGGGGCACTCACAACAGTACCCTAAGTCCCCGGACCCTCAAAAATTAGGGACCCTGAGATTTGTTGTTGTAATGTAATAAACTTCAGAGTCCAACTATTTCAAATGTCCTAGGACCCTTCTTGTTATACCATATAGTCACAGGACATGCGTTGTTATTACCAATAGTCCCTAGGACACTGAAAATCAAAAACTTAGTGTCTATAGTACTCCTAATTTCAAAACAATGTTCCTAGGACTGTGAAACTCTAAACATAGCGCGACGGACGCTAAAAAAGCCTAGGACTGGCTCGCTCGTGACACCGGCTAAGTTGGGCGGAAATTTTTAGTAGGAAATCTAGGTTTATTACAAGTAATCGGGCGTTATATTTGAACGGCATGATGGAACAACAGGGAATGGCGAAATATCAGTGACTAAGACGTCCCGAATTAAACATTGGATTAAGAGATCATTTGATGATTGTTATCAATGATCGTAGGCGTAGTTTCTGTTATTCGGGTAGGCCTATCAATAGTAGGAAATACCTTTGAAAAAATAAGATCACGAAGTCATGACTTTAGGATCAGAGTCATAAGCCAGAAGACGGTCAGATAATCGCCCTAATATAACACGTTTTGGTTTCAATTGTTACACCTGTATTAAAAGACACGTGAAAAGATCGTGATAAATCTCATCAAAGTTAACTGAATCTGGGCGATAATCATACCAAAGATGGTTTTTTTATGATGGATGTTGTCATTTATTCGATTAAACTAAGAGTCGCATCAGGGGCAATTAATGTTGAGGTCGGTCCATTGTCTCATAATCAATATTGGGTGAATTGAAAAAGGGAGGCACGCCCTCCTCTTAGTTTTCTGACCGAATGGAATTAATCTGAATAACATCGATGTCAACACGTTAGAATCATAATCATAATTAACAAGTTCGGTATAAAACCAAAAAATATAAAGTTCTGATTAATGGTTAGAGGATAATTATGACATCGGGGGAGTGTTACCTTAAACTACGAAATGATGATGAAATAATGAACAAGGGTAGCCCTTAGATTTAAGTAAATTATTAAGACCGTCGCTAAGGTAATAACGACAGTTGGGATTTGGTATGGTCAATGTTGCAGTCACTTATCAGATGTCGAGGAAGGGATGGTTGAGGATCACTATCGAATTGAAATGGGTTCAAATGGGTAAATTCAAAATACAATAAGGTAAATTGGACATGGTGCAGAGAACAGAAGTGGGAAAATTAAGTACAGTAAAAATATATAAAAACAAATGTATGTAATCAGCGCTTTGGGCCAAATAGCTTGTTTCATAACCAAAAAAAAAATTACAATAGTACACAATGGTGAGCCCGGGTGGTGAGCTAAGCTCTCATACTTGTATAAATGGAGCGGGTTGACAGAGAAGGTGGTATGCTTAAAATGAAATTTAAAGTTTAAAATGGAAGAGGTTGTATCCCTCTTTACAATGTGGGATACAACACGGAAAGTAAACCTATCGTTTGCCAGATGTGGTGCGAATCCCAAAAAGCACATGAATAGCGGATTATCTGGGCTGTGAGTATTATAGTTGGAAATTGCGAGGAAGAGTAGGTACGATACGTGGAGCTCACATTGGGTTTTTGCTGTAGATGGAGCTCCAAGTGTAAAGTTAAAACGTAAAAATATATAAAATCATTAAGTCGAGGAGAGCGAAATCAGAGTAAAGGGCAAGGAACATAATAAGTCCTATGCTCTGGCCGGTAAGAATGAATGAGCAAAAATAACTTCCACGTCACAAGGAACTTATACCGCAAACGTGGAAAAATATGAGGAAACAATTGAAGACAACATGTGTAATTAAAATTGGGTCCCATAAGCAAGTGGATACTAGGCATGGCCCATAAGTGGTAATGCATATTGACCATGACTCAAGAAGTTTTAACAAAAGAAACGTAGGAAAGAAACATGTCATTTTACATTACTACCAATTAACTCACCAAAGTATTATGTTGAGGCCAGCGGGAAATGGAGATAAGAAAAAAAACGTCGTGCCATGTGTCACCAAATGGTAATTAACCCTTACACTATATCAATAAATCGTATAAACAATTATGGGTAAGTAAAGAAGGAAAAAATAAATAAGTTTGAGCACAGGGAAAACAATCCTATCTACGGTAGATGATAGTAATTTATTGCTATCTAAGGTGATAACAGAATACATGATGATAAATATACATGTATACAAGAGTACGACAAGAGTGTTAACTGAACAAATAGCATAGTACCTGTGACAATAATATACTGTATAATTAACAGTTCTAATATATTGCAATGATGCCATGTTTGGGGGAATTTAGCTAAGCTAGAAAAAAAGATTTAAAGGGGTAGACACCAACACCATGCCTTCGGTATTTTCCAGTCTTGAAGAAGTTCAAACGCTGCCCAAACTTTCTTTTTTTCAATTTTAGTAGTAATTAATCGTACTATATTTGGCTGTAATGTTGTGTATCTTCGCAAAAGGCTCCGTCAGTTTCGATCATATTGCGCACAAATTCACATGAAAGATTGATATTTACCCGACGGAGTGTCTAAATTTATTCGGCGAAATACGTCAGTTAATGGCTATGAAAAACAGTGAAAAGTGGTGGGGTTGTATGGAAATCTCAGATTTGTTTATAATCGTTACTAACAAGCGCGTACGCGTTGTGTGCTGACAACGGGCAAAACGTACGTAATATTTAGAAAGTCATCATATGCATGTTTGCGACCACAAGAAAAACATAGAGTACCAACATAGAAAGCAATGGATGACTCCGCTTCTTCCACATTATGTGGGTGGACGCTTTATTTGCATATAACTAATCGTAGTGAGGCAAGGGTGTAGGGTTAGAGGTAGCCAGGTAATAATGTGCACCGGATCATGGTGTTCAGATACTCTTTTTCTCATAATGCAATGCGCGGCGTAGGTGACAAAGATGTATTCATTGAGGCGGTTTTATTTTAAAAGCAAGACGACTGACGTGTCATTTTCATTCGTTGTGTGGACATGGGTAGGACAAAAATTAACCCACCCTATAGCGCCCAACATCCAACAACTGATATGTTGCCGGATGGTTTGTAGCGAATTGACATTATGTGCTGTATACAGCAACCCAAACTAATAATTATCCGTGCAATATTCAAAAGTCAGCCGCCCAGCACGACGACTGGTTTTGAATGGCTTCACCCCCTTGGTTATACAGGATGAAATATTGACGTTTTACTATTTAGAAAAAGGACTACATGATCTACAGGATTTTAAAAACTGGCCAATCACACGTCATGTTATTTGCTTTCGGTTCTGTATACGACGGAAACTATGGGTTAGGACACGGGAGAAGTAGTGTTTTGAGCAAGAGATAAAAATATCGGGAAAAGTCATACGGGTTTAAATATTGACGTTTCCTTAGAAAATGGTAAACTACATTGAGCTGCAGGTTGTCTCAGTATTATGATGGGAACTTGAGTAACTAATTAAGTTAATCCTACCAAATGCTGACACTCGGGGCGTTGGGGGGTTCCTGACACACTCAGGAGGACGGGTATTTTAAAGAAGGGCTTTTGAGGAGTTGTCAACATTTCACTGTGTGGTATTCACTGGTGTGGGTGCAGGTGTTTGTCGCCAAAGTGTATCCTTCATCACGATCGCTTCTGTTTCCGTGATCGCTTCTGTTTCAGTGATCGCTTTATTTTCAGTATCGAATCCCGTTCACTCTTCTAGCGGGAGCCCGCGTGTTTCCGTGATCGCTCTTTTCAGACTCAGTTATCTACCTCCCGTTCACTCATCCTATAATTTTATATTATAATTTTCCAACCGGTACGGTGGCCGTATAGCTTCACACGGCGGTTACGGCATCGCCTTTTCGATTCTATGGTTCATTTACCGAGTTTCATTGAAAATTTTCGGACAGATCTATCGTGTACTAGCCCCCTCATACAAACATTTTTTTTTTTAAACTCTCGTGACTTTATTTGTTCAGTGTTGTTTCGGCCGGCTTATTACACAATTTCCAGTTTCCTAACCCATGCAGAGTGAGTCCTGCTATGAAATGGTGGATACAGTGACAAATGCTCCTAAAAGTCATTATCGGCATCGATGCGGAGATAAACAGTTGCGTGTTTCATATCCCTTTGTATTGTATAAGCTTTTAAACAACATCTATCTCGACCGGCTGTGAACTGTATAGCGCGATATTGTATACCTTACATTTGTTAATAGGGGGATTTATGAGGAACCGAGGTAATCAAGCCATGCATCACTTGAAACGGAATACCACGTGATTTCTACGGCGCAACAAGATCGTCGTTTGCTTCCTTTGTAACTCGTTGCTGTAAAATTCATCGGAAAGAGTTAATAAAAAGGAAGACAAATGGTATATTGTTAACCTACAAAAAATGTAAAAATAAATCAAAGACTAGTTTTATTAAAAAAAAAAAAAGGGATAAGCAGCAATTTGCTAATCCAAACTTAAAAAATATAAATTCTATTCACTTAGAATATTGTGCTGCTTTTGGGCATGGATGTTCACAAACATAACCTGCAAGTTAGATGGCTTGAAATATTTCTACATTTTTTATTCTCTTGATTATCGCTGCCAAGAATCGAACTCAAGCCTAATCAGGGGCATATTAATTGGGCATCATATTTGGAAGTAGTTTTTTTTGATAATATTCCAACAAAACTAATTAATAACGGGGGTGCAACATGTATAATTGCTTCTATAGACTACTTTATTTCACATTTTCAATCACTCATAAGTTGGCATTCATTTTCAGGAAAAAGTAATAAGTCAAACTCTATACAGCCCCTTGGCAGAAACCACTAAGAATGTAAATTAATAATATGTACGGGGAGGCGTCCTATAAAAGCTTAGCGTAAATTGCACAACGCGCTAATACGATAAAATATGCTCATCCACCAAGGACACAGGGGTGGGGTGTGTACGTTATACATTTGACATGAACTGACCTTGTGTGCGTTATGGATTCAGTATCATCACCCAAATCCAAGAGGCATATTTCTAAATACATTGGTTGTGAAGTGATGAAAAGCTAATAAACGGATTGCCAAGAGATTGAGGTTTTACTAACTCATTAGTGGTTGTCAATGACTCACATTACTCAAAGGCGAAATAAGTGCTGCACCAAACAGGTGAGAGTTATGACCTCGTTAGAACGCTTTATATCGGGAGGTCTGTTTGCTAAAGTTCAAAAACCTCTGAAAGAAAAAATCTGTTGAATCTGTTTGAGACGAGCTGCAAAATTTGCCATACGTAAAAAGTCAAAATTCGGGAAGTTCCTATCTTATAAAGTAAAAAAGTAACATCATATAGCTTTAATACAGGGACGGTTTTTACTAGGTAAAAATGGCTACAGTCATAACCTTTTAAACCTTTGCGCCTGATGACATCGGGTCAGTCTAGTAGTTAGCAAATTCATTACTTAAATACGGTAGTCGTGAAAATAATAATTCAAGTAGTATCAACTTAATTTTTATAAACGGAAAAAGACTGTTAAGTGTTAAGCTTGGATTCAATAGAATTCCACATTCTTTGGCCGATAAAAACTTTTTATTTCAGTCTTTCTTTCCATCTCTCGTTTCGCCCTCTCCCTTTCCCCCCTCTCTCTTCTCCGCTTCTCTCTCTCTCTCCCTCCACAATTCCATGCTGTATCACTCTTCATACTTACAGTTTCCTTTACTTCCAATAAACAGTTCCATCGTTAGATCGTTCTGTTGCTGAACACTCGGTGGATAGTGGTAAGCATATGACCGTAGGATAGTCTGTAAGTAAGGCGAAAACTGTAATACAAACATAGGCCTAATTAACTTTAGCTGAAATGCCTACTGTTTGCAAAACACTGAGTGTATTGAAGTGTCTAATGACAGCGATGACATAGCAAGGATTTTTGACCAAGATATTGACAACGTAATCCCAGCAGGCCCGTGAAAACACAAGTGTACAGCTGTCTGAAGTTCGCCTGGAGTTTTTTTTTAATTTTAACTTTGGATCCCAGTATGCTGCAACTCCCCTATCTTATCAGGAGGCTCATGCGTTATGTGGAGCCGCGATTATTTTCCTAGGGACCCAAAATTTGTTTTCGCCTGGCCGCTTACGCGTGGGATTTTGCGCCGATTTTTTTGTAATTGTCTGACTTTTTTCAATGCGCTTCTTTTCAACCAAAATAATTTAAAATACGGCCCAAGCCGTTAATGAGTTATTAGTGAGGGTCCCATGGAACCCCCCTTTGAGCACTCTAACGGAAGTCATTTGGAATTTGTTTTTAAAAATAAGATAAGAAAACGAGAACCAAAGCAAGTTTTTTTTGTGATATAAGTTCACACATGATCATGTAAGTAAACAATTATTAGTAACATTACAAAATAATTAACCCTTTATGTGCTGTGGAAAACAAACAATCTCATTTACGTTGCCAAACCGTTACATGTACAAACTCTATGGGGAAAATGACGTGTATTTGCTGAAACACCCCTTAAAAAATGACAGGATTCCCATAAAACAGCTGTTTGGTGTTAATATAGTAATTTCGGTCTTCTAGAATAGATATCAACATTAAAATAAGTTTCAAATTTGTGTGTAAGCGCAAGAATCACTGTGATTTTCCGTCTTTTTGCCCAATTTTCGCGTATTTGAAAACAATGTTTGCCCTAATTTGCAGCCAACACTACACAAATCTCATTTTTATTGCTGATTTGGGGTTGTCTTTATGAATCCTTCACCATGTGATATGTTATAAATTTCGTTATTGCAAAAATTCCCTCGGGAAAAGGGCTTCCTTAACATCTTGTGAAGGCGGGACCCAAAATTGGCCCGCCATAGAATGTTAAAATACTTACTAAGCAAAACAGGAGATATGGTTTCTAATGTCAAAGACATATATTCTTAATTTATTTGCTCATGTTATGACTATACGACTAACATAAAAAGGCATTTAGCACTTTATAAATTTGGAGATCGGTTGAGACGGCCATGTTGGCTGGCATTTGGATCCGAAGCAATAAACAACAATACAAATATGCATGGAAGCGGTCGGTCTTAATGGCTCTAGAAGAACAATTTTTGTTCTTTCTTGTTGTTGAGAACGGTGAATGACTGAATGAAAACTATATTTGTCGGTAATGGCGATCCTAAGTTGCATAAATATAATTTACCTAAAAAGGGCACGTGGGACAATTTTTGAGATTTTTTTAATGGCTAATCGTTTTCTACGCATTTTTCTGATATGGAGACATCGGTTAGAAATATTTTTCCGGGGGGTGCACGAGACCCCTTCTAACCACTAACTATTAATTTGTACCCCCCCCCCAATCGTCCTAGGCTAGATTATAAAAGATGTCAGTTTTGTGTCAGTAGAGGTGCAGTCCATCTTGGTAAATATAGGCACATGCAATATTTGATAGTTTAGGGAATAGTTTACTGAAACATTTTTAAGACCAAACTGTTTTCTTTGCTGTTTTTTCCTTTAAGATGGACTACCACTGTTGGAAATGGATCCATATTATGCAAATTGCCACCCTTTAAATTGTGTCATCACCTGTTGGTTTTTCATGAAGGCAACATCCCTACGATCAATTTTAGCTATGATGACAAATGGTATTATTCCGGGGTAGAAGTAACCAGTGTCAGGCGGTAGTCAGAGTACGGGGAACAATGGGTTGAACAATAGGGCAAATCGATTCAGTTGACTCTTTACGCAACATTAAATTCACGCTTTATTCCGGTATCGTCCTATGGAGCCCCGGATGTGGCCCACTGCCGGACTATATCTGCTGTCACACCGGCCCCGGTACCCCTCGCCTTAACTGGATTGTGCTGCAGCACTCATAATGTAAACTGTGAAATGTATATTAAAATAAGCATTATTGGCAAAGGAAAATACCTAAAAAAAGGTATGAGCTGTAATTTGAGGCGAATGCATGTTTGTCAGTAGATTTAATTTTCATGGTGCCCTTACATTACGGGTAATTTCTTTGTTTATTTATGAAAATGTTAATTTATAATTTAAATTGTGCCATACAATGTGATTATGAAAAATCCAAATCTGATTAGTCAGTCACATCTTCCTGAGAATATCACACTTTGCACGCGATATCGCACAGACATCTACGTTTCCCAACCTGAAATAAATTCTGCTGACACTATTTTGTATTTTTTATTTTACGTTAGTTCATATCTATTTTTGCAGCTATTCACACAACAAAATGATATGGTGTTAGAATTTAAAATGAAGATATAAATGACCACCATCTCGTTGTGGAGAAAAACTATTTTTCTTCAATTCTGTGTTTGTGGGTAAGGAGTCGTATGTATTCTAGTGCAGAATTTGCAAGGTATGTCACTATAATATTTATATTCAACAAATATTAGTGGAAAAACCAAATGGTGGAGGGAGAGTCTTTGGATGAAAGAGACCGTGCGATATGTAGACTTAACTTACATCAGGGATGAGAAAAACCACTCTATCGCTGTGGGTGACAAGCTCAAGACCAGTAAGCCCAATTGATTAAAATGTTAAGGGAAAAAAAAACCGTAATTCAATAGCCAGCCATGTTGGGGACAAGAGAGACGCCATTCAGTATACAATACATTCACCTGTCAGAGACCCCTGTGGCAATCCCCCCCGCTAAACATGATCGAGTGAAGCTTAAGTATTGAGTCCTGGAATGTATGCATTCTTGTCCACAATATTGTCTGGTGGCTGACGCATATTGAATACGTCTATACAACAGAGATATTTACTGAAGATGCCCTACGAGTCATAGCGAGTACGCAACCTCTCTGTGATAAGGCTAGCGGGCCAGATCTCATAGCTGGTTTACAAAGGTGACGCACCCTAACAAGACATAATTTTCCCAAAATAAACTGTCTAAAATTATCAAATCAGTTTCGACGACTGTTCTCACTTCTAGTTGGCACATTTTCTTGCAAATGAATTTAAAGTCATAT
>JAMKCH010077649.1:0-49381 GCA_023653785.1 Ophioderma brevispina | reverse complement strand
TTCCCGTGATTTTGGCCCTTAGCATGCTCAGTAGGCCTATAGTCGTAAGATTCACTATAGGTAAAATAGATCTATAGCTTTAACAAATTCAAATTTATCACTATCACCAAAGACCCCCTATTCTTTTGAAAAAAGGGAACATTTTTACCGAGAAGACCTCTACTTTCATGACTTTTTTAGAAGATTTGTAAATTTGAATTTTCAAATAAGACCCCATTTTGGGTGAAAATTTTGCAAATTAATTGCCCAAATAATCCCTATTTATGGGAAGTTTGGAAGTAATTATAGTCCGACGTACTCACAGTCCGGCTACAACGGTAAGGAATAGGGCACTCAATTTAGTTGACTCTTCACGCAACATTAGTTTCACGCTTTATTCCGTTATCGTCTATGGAGCCCGGACTATGGCTCCCGCCGGACTATAGTTGCTTTCACACCGGCGGTTTGGCTACCTCTCACCCAAAGACCCCATTTTTGCACCTTCTCTGTCACCAATTACCACATGGTTTGAAAGCGTCAGCCTTACACCCATACGTCCGTTTCATACGTAAGTGTTGTCGTCCCCGTGAAATTTTCCCAGTTCTACAGCTCCTAAACCTCAAATTTGGTGGCCCAAAATTAAGTTCCAGAGTCCATATTATTTCCGAAAACCCTTCTTTTGCTAAACTTTCAATTCACAAGCTCCCAAGTCTGGCGCTTCACACCGCACACCCCTACCCAAACCAAAGTTGAGTGACCCCCACCCCCACTCAGGTGTGTGGCCCACAAGTACTTAGTGGCTGCTTTCAACCTGCTGAAGTATGAAATTATTTGAGATTTCAATGATTCCAGTATTTTTTTTTATTGCCAAATTAACTTGGTCTTCTAAGTTATGCTAGCAATGGGGATTTCAAATGTCATATCCATCAAATAAGCACAGTTCTAGGAGCCTTCACACTTCATCATAAACTTTGCAGCTTGTTATACACTAGTCTCAACTCCATGGCACAGTTCAAAAGCTTCAACTCACTACTATAATTTTCAAAGATTAACTCTGCTATCAGAGTTATGAGTCATGATACCCAGAATGCATAAGGTCAGTTCATGTTATCATACATGTACACAAGGAGGTCATTTTAACTGTGCCCCTGGAATGATGCTATATTGTAGGCTGTTATGCACACAATTAGCAATCAAGGTTACAGATAAACAACACTATTGTATTCAGTATGGAGTATGACCTCTGTCAAGATTTTGCATTACAGTTCACATGTTGATGGAGGAAGGGGTTTTTAATTTAAAATGAAACATATCAATTGACAAATTTCAAAATTGCTTTTCGTCTTTTAGAATCAACACTGTCACTTCCTTCTTAACTCAACACATTTCAGGCAGAGAGCAAATCCCAATACATTCATTTATGGCTCAAAGGGGAAGGGGGGGGGGGTAGGTGGAACTAATGCTCATGGCAAAAAGTATCCACATAAAATGGGGTCGGTAGACTTGTGGCATATCATTTTCATTTCAGAAAAATCCATTGATCATTTTCAACCACATCCAAACAACAACATAATCACACTGCTTTTTAAACTAAATAATTCAATTCTTTACTCCAATCTGGTAGCAGAAAGAAAATGGACAAAATTAAGTCAATGTTAAAAAAATCCAGGTTTTTACGTGTATTCCAATGGGTATTGGTGGTGTTGTGATTTCGTGTTGTTGGAGATGAGATGTATTCGGAGTAAGTAAAGCCCAATCTCGTTGTTACCTTAATCCACCCGGCGCAATTGTCTTCCAATGACAAGTGGTTCCGAAGGATCTGCAGTCGGGAAATTTGAGAAGGTATGTGGGTTATGAGTTAGGTGATAGGTTTCGTATCTTTCGCGGTAGTTTTTCACCAGTTTGCTTGTGAGAACCTGCATGAAGAAGAATACTAAAGACAAGAGAAGGTCCCGCTGCTCGGTTGGTTCACTGAAGAGGGTAGGGATGTTTGAAACTCGGTATTATTGCATCAGCACCTCTAGCATCTAACAAAACTACAGGCTTTATGGAGGTTGCTGGTGGGAAAAACGGACATTTTCTTTTGCATTGCCGAAGAAATGGGACCAAGTTTGGCCAATGGGGGCAGACCACTTGAGGTACTTCGTGCTCTCTTGATATGTATAACTTATATGGCTCGTACTCTTTTAAAACTAAGTTTATGCTACTTGGAAAATTCAAACTGTTTTTGGACATTTATATTTCTTCCTCAGTTACTGGATATCCGATTTAAGTTTCGCAATTTAGGCCTTTTTAACACAAAAAAAAAAAACAAAAACAAAATAAAAAAGGGCATGTGGAAGTGTATTTTTTGTCCCTTTGTGAGAATACAATGCTAGTTTACATTTTAAAGAAAAGAAAGAATGCCACGTGGCATTCTATCCAACATTTTACCGTTACAATTGCGAAACCGCTGTTAATTTCGTGATAAGTTATAAATTTATAAAGGGGATGGGGGGGGGCCCCCACACTTAGCAATCACTTCAGAAAAGAAAACCTTTAAACTGGCGAAGCAAACCCCTGGAACGCGCATAAAAAAACACTGAACACACACCAAACGGGCCTGAAAATAACTAAAAAATACTAAAATTTGGCAGCAAAAATGCTGAATTCATGGTTTTTCCATGAAAAGTGGCATATCTGCAAAATATGAATTTTTTTTAAACATTTATGTCTGAGCAGTACAATTTCTAATCGATACAACGAATGAATTTCAAAATACCATAGGGCCTATTAGTAGCATAAAAAATCGAATTCAAAACAATCGTACGCGGAGAGTGTGCGCAACCCGATCTAGACAGAGTACATTTTTTGTTAGAGAAGAATTATTAAGTATACTTATTGATAAACAGGAGGAATACAGTTTACACAGACTAACTATATTGTGCAAGGAATGTGTGTGAATTACATGAACGATGCCACTGATTCGAGGTTATTTGCGATGGTATTAAATGAAATCTCAATAAAAAATCAGTAATTTCAGTACTGGAATTTCGACTTATATTAATTAGTGTTTTAATTAGCTGGTCTTATTAAAACAAGATTTGGCTCCACAATGTCAACCAATATTCCCTAGTGGAGTTTAGTTGTTATGGGGGGTAGGGAGTGAAGTGGACTTACAGAATTCCCCTAGCTGGTCGGCTCGCAAGGTGGAGGTCAATAGGGGTGACCTGTTAACCTCTGTAAAATGAAACATATCAATTGACAAATTTCAAAATTGCTTTTCGTCTTTTAGTATCAACACTGTCACTTCCTTAAACTCAACACATTTCCAGGCAGAGAGCAAATCCCAATACATTCATTTATGGCTCCAACCAGGGGAAGGGGGGGGGGTAGGTGGAACTAATGCATCATGGCAAAAATGTATCAACATAACATGGGGTAGACTTGTGGCATATTCATTTCATTTCAGAAAAAATCCATTGATCATTTTCAACCACAATCCTAACAACAACATAATCACAACTGCTTTTTTTAAACTCAATAATTCAATTCTTTACTTCAATCTGGTAGCAGAAAATGGACAAAATTAAGTCAATGTTTAAAAAAATCCATGTTTTTTACGTGTATTCCAATGGCTATTGGTGGTGTGATTTCTTGTTGTTGGAGATGTATTCGGAGTAAAGCCCAATCTCGTTGTTACATCATCCACCCGGCGCAATTGTCTTCCCAATGAAAATGTGTTCCGACGGATCTGCAGTCGACTATTCTGGAAGGTATGTTGGTTATGAGTTCTGTGATAGAGTTTCTGTATCTTTCTGGGTAGTTTTTTGCACCAGTCTTTCTGTGAGATACCCTGCATGAAGAAGAATACTAAAGACCACAGGAAGGTCCCGCTGCTCTGGTTGGTTCACATGAAGAGGGATTGTTTTGAACTCGATATTATTGCATCAGCACCTCTAGCATAAAAACTACAGGTGCTGTATGGAGGTTGATGGTGGGAAACGGACATTTTCTTTTGCATTGCCGAAGAAATGGGACCAAGTTTGCCAATGGGGCAGACGCACTTGAGTGTACTTGGTGCTCTCTTTATATGTATTAACTTTATATGGCTCGTACTCTTTTTAAAACTTAAGTTTATTATACTTGGAAAATAAAACTGTTTTTGACATTTATATTTCCTTCCTCAGTTACTGAGATATTCCGATTTTAAAGTTTCTGCAATTTTAGGCCTTTTTACACACACAAAAAAAAACAAAATTAAAAAGGGCATTTGTGGAAGTGTATTTTTGTCCCTTTTGTGATAATACACTGCTATTTTACATTTTAAAAGAAAAGAATGACACGTGGCAATTCTATTGCCAACATTTTACCGTTACAATTAAGGAAACCGCATGTTAATTTCGTGATAAGTTTATAAATTTATAAAGATGCCACTTAGCATCACTCAGAAACCTTTAAACTGGCGAAAACCCCTGGAAACGCGCATAAAAGAACACTGAAAACCCCCCAAAACGGGCTGAAAATAACTAAAAATACTAAATTTGGCAAGCAAAAATGCTGAATTCATGGTTTTTCCATGAAAAGTGGCATCTCTGCAAAATATGAACATTTATGTCTGAGCAGGTACAATTTTCTAACCGATACAACGAATGAATTTCAAAATACCATATTGGCCTATTAGTAGCATAAAAAATCGAATTCGAAATCTTACGGGAGTGTGCGCAACCCGATCTAGACAGAGTACATCTTTTTGTTAGAGAATTGTAATTATACTTATTTGTAAACAGAATACACGTTTACACATGACTCACTATATTTTGTGCAAGGAATGTGTGTGAATTACATGAACGATGCCACTGATTACGAGGTTATTTACGATGGTATTAAATGAAAATCTCAATAAAAATCAGTACTTTCAGTACCTGAATTTCGACTTTATATAATTAGTGTTTTCATTAGCTGGTCTAATTAAAACAAGATTTGGCTCCTCGGTGTCAACCAATATTCCCTAGTTTGGCTGTTTAGTTGTTTATGGGGGGTAGAGAGTGAGTTGGCTTACAGTAAAAATTCGGTCGGCTCGCAAGGTAGTATGGTCAATCGGGGTGACCTTTTAACCTCGGTAGACTGGCTGGCAGTGACAGCCATCCAATCATCAAGCCGCTCTTCCGCGCCTTTTACGTTCCGCACTTTTTAAATTTTTTGATCATTGTCACATTACGGCTGGTTGGCAGACGGTGGAGTCGTCAAAAATCCCCCCTCCCACCCAAGGTTTTTTTATGCTGGGTGCAGGGTGCTGGGTGCAGGGGGGGTGGTCCCTGCCAAGTAGGTGGCAGGAAGGGGCTTCACTTTGAATGTGAGGCCATAATTGGTGTTAGTGTTGTCATTTTTGGGCAGGTCTGGTTTGGGACCACCCTTTTTCTGGGTGGGCGGTTCACGTTTTTGGCTGCCATATTGATTGACGTCATGTTACAATTTTAAAGTATCAGGAATACATTTATTGTGTCTAATAACATAACTTAAGTACTTCATGTCTATTTTTATCGCAGGTAATTGCTGTTATAGGGCATATTTTAAAATTATTCGATTTGGCTTCCATTTTGAATTTGAAGTATGACTTAATGTTACAAATGCCATACACTTGTTCATTGGGTCCTATAGTATATTTATTAACTCCATAGTTTGATTATATAGAGTTGAATAGATAATTATCATTTATGGTGACGCCATGTTGGATTTTTTAAAACGCCCAAGGATGCCCAGATGGCATCCGGCAAAAAAAAATGTGTATATACTCGACTTTACGGTCACATTAACGTTCTCTCTGACTAAAAGAATTCCGTTAAACACCATTTTCTTTGTATGAAGTCAATTATTTTCAATGTTAGCTGTAAAAGGCACATCATGAGGATAATAGAAATTATGTACTTAATTTTGTCAACATTCATTTCGTAATAAAGGCTGTAGGTCTGTGAGACGTTTTTTTTTTAAGTTTCACATTTGCCACTAATAATCGTTATAAATGACCGTTTGAATGCATTTCTAACTCGTCGTTTCCGTTGTCTAAATTCATATCTTGCTTATGAAATGTGCCTCATATACTTCTGAGGTTTGAAATACATACTGACCTATTGTATTACGAGTAGTTAAGCGATCGTTAACGATACTCCCACCTAGTGGTTTTACTCGTCAAACACGCGTCAAACAAGGGGAAGTTTGTTTCTGTTAATATACTCACGGTGTGTGTCGCTTGTATCATAGACGTTCTAATGCTTTTTTGCCGTTTTTCTTATTTTGGGGGTTTTATATTTAAAACTTGGTGGACACACTACCATGTGTCTTAATAAAGAAATCATAATGTTTTCGTCAAGATTGTCTAAAATGACAAGAATCAGAAATGAAAGGCCCCTGTGTCCATGGTAGACACAAAGAGGCATGTCGAGTACGTCGACATTTGGAGAAAATGAAAAAAAAAACAAAAACATAAGACAGATGAAAACTAGAATTCATACAAAATGCAGAATATTCTTGTTAACAAACTCATACACAAAGCAAAGGAAACTTACTATCATGAAAACTTAGCCACTGCTGATAACAAATGAGTGTTCCAAATATAAATCAATAAACTTCTCAATAAGGGAGCTACATTTGTTTCTGCCTGCGAGAACTATGCAGAGTTAAGTAACTCATTTACTGACTTTTTTCTAAAACAAAAACCTTGACCAAATTATCGTTCCTGATACATGTCCCTCCGATACATATACATGTACAAATTAGAGCCAGACAGAAATACTGTGAGTTAAGTAAGCATTTACTGACTTTTTCCCCTTAAAACAAAAACCTTGTGGACCAAATTAGCGTTCCACTGAGAAATGTCCCTCGATACATATACATATACAAATTAGAGTCAAACAGAACATACATGGACAAGTTTCAAGAATGTTGGGATTCATTACAGTGACAGATGAGGAATTCCGAAGAAATCGTTGGTAACTCCCTAATAAATGCTGCTCCCTCCCTTGATGTGATCCGCAGTATGCAATGTAAAGCAAGGCACATCAACCATCATAACCACCTTTGACGTCACTGAGTAATCTCTCACTAAGATCTTGGTACCTCCGCTAAGCAGGCCATTGCCACCCACTTATGCAAATATGAGACAACAGACAACACTAAATCCAAATTAACTGCAAAATGATAGACCCGTTTCAAACATCAAGGTACTTTTCCAAAACTCTGGAACAGTGTGTTACAATCTTCACTCACATGTATGAAAATAACCTTGCTAGATTCGTACTAGTCAGCATACAAACCCATGCACGGAATATAAACTCACTTCTGAAAGTAAAATTAATATTCTTAATGCTTTGAACCGACAAAAGGCAGTCATAAACACTACTATTTCTATCGGATTTGAGTGCCGCTTCGATACTTTGGAATTTAGTATCTTCAAATACCAGAATCACTCAAACCTAGAGTAGGGCGGATAGCCAGTTCATGATTCAGTCGTATCTCAGAGGAAGTATAGTAAAGTTTCAATCGGAGGCACTTCTTCTCCACACAACACACTATGGATGTTGGTCTACCACAAGGATCTGTGGTAAGACTGAAATGTTTAGCTAGGATACATAACCCCACTTGGGAAATCGTTCGGAAATTCAACTTGAACTATCCCCATATATCGCAGACGACAATCAGATATATGCTGAATTCGACCAAAAATACCGCGGTGACAGTGATAAGCTTTTGCAGACTTGAATCTTGTACCGATGTAAAATTTGGAAACAAAAAACCTCAAACTCAAAGAAGAAAAAACCAGGATTTTTCATTGCGGCCTCCTCAAATATCCTAATCCATGTTTCCTATACACGTATCAAAATCGCAGTTCAGAAACGACAAAGATTACCAAAAAATTCAAAACAGAGCCTCCTATATTGTGTTTTCAAAGCATATAGGAAAATCACACAATACCACTACTAAAACACACATGTTTACAAATCCAAAAATGATTTGCGGGTCTTCACACTTAACTAATCTTGTAAGAACTCGTTCTTTTAAACCAGGGAATGCAAGATTCCTAAGATCACATGCAGACAATAATCTGCTGGTCTCAAAAAGAACAAATAATTCATATGGGGACAACAAGGCTTTTTTGTAATGCTTCACCAGCTCTTTGAAACAAATTACTAATAATCATACATACCTCACCCACCATTAGCACTTTCAAATCCATACTAAAAGCAACATTTATTTCCACAATGATTGCAGTTTAAGGTATTTTGTGTTATTTAATTGTTTGTAATTAAGTTGTCCTTTTATGGACTGTATGTACGTGTGTTTTGGGGATTAAAACACCATACGTACATGATAGAGTAGTTGTAAAACACCAGCTCAAAATTGATTTTGAAATATAACTATGATGATTATAGCGGACTCCTTCTCTCCTTACCGGTGATGTGCTTTGGCTTTTCTATGGCATTCTAATCAAAGTGACATCTAGGTGACTTTTGACCCGCGTGGTCATTTCGAAACCCCAATAACAACCATCAGACTCACTATTGCTCCCCACCCTCCTGCCAAAAACACAAAGAAACGTATAACTGACATAGAGACAGATAGATACACAGACAACTAGGTATTGTACTTTAGTAATATAAACTGATCACACTTATAATTACTGAGCACACTTATAACTTAGTAATATAAAGGTCATTATTTTCAAATCCTGCCCATCAAAATGAACCAAGATTGCACACGGGATTACGTCAATACTCTACTCTAAAAAAATATCCAAGCAGTTGCAAAACTGACGCAACAGTGGAATGCGCTGACATGGAACTACTTACTGTATCAGATGTCATGGCCTGGAAATTTCAGCAAGGTAGAGTTTCAAAGCATGTAATGAAATGATGGTGATGTCACTTACCATAAATAGTGTGTGTGTCCACCATGTGCTTGGTAGCATTCAGTGCATCGGCTACGCTGTTATTCACCAGGTTTCTGATTCTGTCTTGGGGAGATTGTTCCACTCTACGTAGGGAGTGCTGTGAGTGTTCGCACATTAAAGGCGGAATCTGCCTTGCCGAAACACGTCGTCCGAGCTCATTCCACAGTTGCTCAATTGGATTAAGATCCGGGGAGCAAATTCTGCTCGTCTAGGAAACGTGTTGTAAGCTGAGCTGTATGGGGCCTTGCATTGTCCTGTTGAACTGTTGACATCTGGTCCATAAAGTGTTCCATGTCAGCGCATTTCACTGTTTTTGGTCATTTGGGGGCCATTGCTGGCAATGTAACATGTTTTTTAGAGTAATAAAAAAGAGGATTGAGGTTATCCTTTGTGCAATTTGGTTCATTTTGAATGGGAGGATTTTAAGATATGGCCTGGTGAAGAATATTTCTCTTTTGTGTTCATTTCAATTGTGTAAAACAACGAGCCTCAGAGTTATGGCATTGTGTAGTATTAGCTTGTCCTGGATCTGGTTTTTGCGGTGTTGGTGCAAAATAATTACTTTCTATTCAACGCAAATTTTCTTAAATTACGTTTGGTTTGGAAGATTCTATTGTAAACAGAAACCAAAATTGTTTCCTTTTTTTATAAACCACTTTTGCCCTGATAAATATGCAAATATTACTATTTTACGAATGATATGTGAAATTATTATGTCAACATGAGAAACCTGCTTTATTAGCTAACATATTCAGAAAACCCGAAATCCTAAGTGTATTTGATTTTTTGGTTTATGACAACAATCTAACTTCCCGGTAAATATTATTTTTTTTACCTTTTAATGGAAATTTGAAAATTTGATGTTAATGAGGCTGTAATATTTTTTACTTGTTTGTGTAACCCTCGTAGGAATGATGGTAAGGGGCCTCAGAAGACAAAAATCCAACAAGTGCTAATTTCGCTTTAAAGGCCACTATCCAGCAATTTCTTCACAATTTAAACAATCGCGGCCCGCCTATTTTTCAATCAAGTCCATTTTTTTTTGCACTGTTGTATAGGAAAAATTTGGTTGTAGAAAATACCCCTGTAAGTGGCTAACGTAACACGTCGTATTTGTCAAGAATTATGATTTTTAATGCTTTGTATTACTAATAGTCGGATCCGACTTTTTTTATTTAAATGTAATTGCATCTCAAAAGACTACTTTAAATGCTACATGTTCTGTTTCACAAAGGAAAAGGAATAAGGTGTTAATATGACCTAACAACAGCAATTTAGAATTTCGAGACAAACTGGCATGTTGAATTTGGAAAAAATGATAGTGACTATTTTAACGGGGAGATATTTTGCTTTGGTCAGCAGCCATACACGCTTCGCATAACAGCTGGGCCATGCATTTGCCTAAAGACAAGTATGCGTGCCAAATTTACGAGTACTGTTACGAGTTCTGTGCTCATAACCTGCCTCCTCCACCTCGCAAGGTAACACACATTGTATTATCTAAATTTAGTATCATTATAGCTTAGACTATATGAGGAGATGTCAACATAGAAATAAGCAGAAATCTACAAGAATCTAAACTTTTGTCATTGTTTTGTAAAAAAAAAAAAACAAAAATCGCAGTATTTCAAACAAGATTTTGATCAGTAACGCAATATATAGCACATTTTTTGAGAGCGCCGCCCGCCCAATTTCCTTTAAAATGAATAATGTGTCTCTGGCGCGTTGGGGCGGGCGGGGGCTGCGTGTGGTGTGCGCACCCCATTGTGTGCCTGCTGCGCCACACCACGCAATCGGCTAAAAACTATACCTGCTACGAGAATCTAAACAAATGGCGGGGGGTTAAATTTATCACCCAATAAGCGATTTGTAATTAGAATGGGATCCCAGATTTGGACTTAACGGCAGAGCTGGAAATGCTACGTTTATGCCGTCCATGATGAACTAGTGCCACCCCACGAGGGCGGGGACGGTGTTCGAGCAAATAACCTCTAACTTGCTTGCCTGAACTATTAAAACCACTATGGTGAGCGTAGACACGTACATGGCGCTTATTCCCGGTATTTCACATTGGAAGGACGGTTCCAGCAGCCCGTGTATTATTATCGGGGAGCCCCGATATAATTATTTAGTACAAAATTCCTTGTTGTGACACCATAGGACATTTTCGAGCTTAACCATTCAGTATAGTTTATAGCCAGTTACCATGCAATCGTGTAAAAATCTCAAATTTTTGAAAAATTGGGGGCGCTCTTCAAAAAAATTGGCTAATATGCTTTAATGTAAACTTGGTTCATCCACCTTTAAACCGATCAGGGACTGCTTCATTCTCGGACCACTCTGCCAGACTTAAAAGGACAGGAGGAAGATTTGTGAGGATACAAATTTCTCTCAATTTTTCAATGGATCGGTCGTAGCCCACCTACCGAGAACGCTTCGAAGGTTAATTGAACAAACAAGTACAACCAAGAAAACCGCAAAATGTTTTGAAATTGCTGACCTATCGCAATCGTCCCCATGGAAAAAACCCTGCGTTGACTTTCTGTCGTGCACGACAGAAAAGTAAACTAAAATCATAATCTTATACAATAAAGACGGGCGTATTCGGCTAATTCACTTCAGGTGTGCTTAAAATTACATTGGTAAGCATTCCAATATGACAAAAAAAGGGGTCGCACAAAAAATGGGGGGCGTTCTTTCTGGAATCTCCTCGGTCTCTTTAACTGACTTTTGATCAGAAATTCCTTTGTGAATAGCATCTCAAACCAGCGAATATACTTGTTGAGTTGATAGATTGCCTTTGTTGGTCACGTGATGTTTCTATGCGGCTTCTAAATGGTGTTTTTTTTTCAAGCACCGAGTTCACTTAATTTCTCCATCCAGAGATCTTCCGCCCAAGCGATATTGCTGTAAGTAAAGACACTGAAGCTAATACGTTGAAAGAAATTGTGTAACTTCCTGTAATGTCGTATAGCCAGCCTGCATGTTGAAAAATGGTAAATTGCTAAAGGCTAAAATGAAAGTGATTTTTTTCAGTTTAGTTTTCTTCTGTGTGGTTTAATTTTCACAATTTTTTACAATTTCAATGAACTGCGGTCCTTACTGAAAATTACATGGACGTGGACTTAATTACGAAAGAACCTTTACTGTAAAAAATCACTGAGAATGGCAGCGAAGCCGTGTATTAAATTAAGCCAGCCGATAGCATTCACGTAGTCATCCTTTCAACAATAATTTTACAACATGTAGAGTTCTGCTCCCAGACTGACCGAAAACAATTACCAAAGATCACTGACATCCCGTTCATTTCCCATAAAATGGAAAACGGTTGAGAAGAACAGAGAGAAATGGTTGTTATGAGTGACGAGGCGTACATAATTTGTATGTAAGGCATGAATCATTCATTACGGGCAGTCAACCCTTACTAAGTCAAAAACCATTCCTCCACATGTGGCTACAATGGAGGCTTCTCTCAATTGATGTGCGTTAAGATAAAGCGAAAGATACGATGTATATCAAGCCATCCGTAAAAAAGTATAGCCCAAACAATACCAGGGTATTAAAAGTCGAGCAATGAAAGGTAAGCTTATATAAGTAGGGAGTGTAGAACCAAGCAGCGTAAGAAATCGGTTTGTCGTGTGATATTGGAAATAGATTATTGATTCCTCAGCAGGAAAAACAAAATTGGTTACTTCATTTCTGTCGATATTTTCGAAGTGCCTCTGCTTCAGAAGAAGCCACATGGAACACATTGCAGATTGAGTCCGCTTATTAAAAGCAAAGCCCTCTCCAGCCGTTATGTATAGACGTATTTGTGTCAATAAGGGGCCATAACATGATTCCAATCCCAGACGCGCAACTATAAACAGCGACAGCGGTATTATGGAGTTCTCAAAATAATTGCCGAATAATCCAATGCAATAGTTCTTGAACAGTAAACAACCTGTAAAAGTAAATCAGACATGGTGGATTATTTAAAAAAATATAGAAAACTGGAGAAATTTACAGAAGAGCTGTCAAAAAAGAATACCCACCCTCGGTTTTTTGGAGAGACCAATTTATCACTACCACAATATCTGCAAAATGCTTTTAGTCTGGTTTGGTATTGAATAAATAGATGCGGGAGAGCATGACCTTTAAGCAGTTAGGGGGCTTGGCCTGTGGCGCAAATTACAAACAATCCCTGGTTCGAAGCCCGGTGGGGTTAATTGAGGGATTTATTCGGGTCCTCAATTCTGGGATTAATCTGTATACGAGTATGATAAATACAGAATACCGCGCTTCATCCTGGTTCACTGGAATGCAAATGATCATGAAAGCACCTGTCCTTCGGAGGGGACGTTAGTCCGTCGGTCCCGTGTACAGAGAGTCACAAATGTACATGTACATCGCGTCAGTGGCGAATAAGAGAGGGTGGACAACCTGACTGTTCCAAATCTGCCCCAGTCTCAAAAGCGGGCCATGTTAGAAGACTCATGGATGCACGCGACCCCGGATTAGGCTTATTCAGTTGAATAAATCCTGACAATACCACAAGCCCATTACCATGACTTGTGGATACCGCTAATGTGATAAACCCCCGTAATTTACCAGAAGTGTTGACGTTTTGGTGTTAGAAAAGCTAGAATTTAAAGATCTTGTGAAATCGTTAAGGAGGACCCGTACAGCGAATAATATTATACAATATTAATATGTAAATAAGATGACCACATATGGAGTGGTTTCATATATATCGTCGGGTGGTATTACATGTGACGAATTGGATTTCTATCATTTTTTAACTCAATTAAGGAAATGGTATTAAATATCCAAAAATTTGCAAATATTCCAAGTGTCGAAACTTGCAAGTACTTAACTAATAATCTTAATGAGAAATTTTGGCAATTTGACGGTATATTCATAACAGAGACTTAGGTGTATTACATATGACAAATGTTGAACCCTCTGTCATAGAGTGTATACATGATTTCCCGCAAGGGCTTTTAAATACTTTTGTTAGAAAATATTCTCCCTCGTAAATTTATAACTGACCACAAGCAAAAGTATGTACTCACTTTTAAATATTGCTACAGTTTCAAATCGGTGACTCTCGGCAATCCACTCGGACATCCTTATGTAATAAAACAAAATGGAGAAGATTCGCCATGACCGCACCGTTGGTTGGACGGATGTAGAAAAACGCGATTGTGTTCTCCATAATGACGGATGCTAATAACGTTTTCGTATAGGGAAACTAAATCCGTCACTGTCATGACCTAATCGCTACTTGCGTAATTTTGGTGTGCGGATACGATGAGTAAATTTTCCAGGTATTAATCAATTTATCAAGTAATAATTCAGAATATTAAGCAATTTAATAATTTGTCATATATTTCGTTTCCTTAATCGGATTGATTGTTGAATCGTATATGGGGATGCTTACGACCACTTTAGAGTTCGCCGATAGGGGGGGGGGGGTTTTTTCAAATGCGATTTTTTCGAAACAAAAAATCGTATTTCGTTTAACATCCGTTACTATATAATGACCCGAGATATAGTATTTTTTAATAGCTGTTCAACCCTGGTTGGGAATCAGATGCAACATTGGCAATTGAAGCGGGCAGAATATTAGTCTCCTGGCCGGTTTTCACTTTTATGCACTGAAGATTTTGATGACTCGTAAATTTACAAAAACACTTAACCAGGAGCTTAGAACACATTTGTAAACACATATCAACTACAAAAGGTTTGAGTGATGAAATATGTTGACAGGATGACAGAAACCCCTGAAAAACGTGATTCTTAAGTGCCGCAAGTGTGCCTTAAGGAGAGGGGGGCCAAAACAAAAGTTTGTACCGGGTCAAATTTGTAAATTGATCAAATTAACGTTGATAAGCAAATATGTATGTGTCTAACCAAAGGATTCAGAAAAGGATAGTTTTTAATATGTACACCCTAAAGTTCAGAGTTATAGGCTAAAAACATCAAAAATCAATAAAAAGGGTCAATTTCAGTTGAAAAAAAACCCAAAGACCAAAAGTTGCAAAATTAAAATTTAAAAATGGTGCAAATTATTGTGGAGCTCATAGGATAAAATTAAGGAATAGGTTTTGAGTGGCTAAAATGCTGCTTAAGAAAGTAGGGGGTAACAAAGATCACGCCCCATTGAATGCAATGGACGTTGGACCTTCGGGACCCCCTACATCGGAAACTAAGCATTTAGACAGTCAAAACTATTCCTTACTTTTTAATCCTATGAACTCCACCAATTAATTTGCACCATTTTGTATCCAAAATCGGAGCAGCAACTTTAAAATTTGACCACTGTACAACTGCAAGTATTGATTTTTGTGGTTTTAGCCTATAACTCTGAAACTTTAGGTCGTATATATTACAAACTAACCTTTTCTGAATCCTTAGGTTAAGACACATAACATGGTGTGCTTTCAAACACATTCGGAACATTTACAATTTGACCCATGTACACAAACTTTTGTTTGGCCCCCTCTCCTAAGGCACCACGTGCGGCACTAAGAATCACGTTTCATGGGTAGGGTTTCGGCAGTCGGTCAAATATTTAATCACTCAAACCTTTTGTTTACTTGAGAGTCTGTTACAAATGTGTGTGTGCTAGCTGCCCAGGGCTAAATGTATTACTTCCTGAAACCTGCAGTGAATATTTTATTAAACATATTGAAGTACACGATTATCACACAAGAAGTGCTCGTGATTATAGTTATTTCAAAACTTAAGCATATTCAGGGGAGGGCGGCAGAAAATCAAATTTCAGACGTTCGCATTAATTGGTTTAACACTAAAGGCGAAATCTTGACGAAAAATTCTGATTTTTTTAATATGTTGTCAAGGAAATTTTCGTATTCCAAAAACCCGGTGGAGTTGAAGAATCAACTCCACTGGAAGGGTTATTTCTGATTTTTTTTGTATTGAAGGACGAGGTCGTTGGGGTCCATGGAAGAACACACATGACCGACCCACATCAAAGCACCCAAATTGGTTTGCACTCAGTATTGCTGTATTTCTTGTGACAGATTTGGTGAGTTGCTATAATGAATGTAATGAGGCTTGGCCGCCCCCGCCTGGCAATATTAGAAATTTTTTGAAGACGCGCCCTCAAATTTTTCAAAACCAAAATTTTGAGATTGTTACACGGTGCATGGTAAACGGGCTAGTAACCTATACCTATGAATGGTTAAGCTCGCAAAATGTCTATGTGTCACAAACGAAGGAATTTGAATTAGAATAATTAATATCGGGATCCCGATAAACAGGGTGAGTCAAAAAGATTTACACTCTTTTATTTGAATTTTATTACAGCGGTAAAAATATACCAAAGATACGGAGTACCACATATAAAACAAGATTATTTCAACCTACTGAGAAATTTTGAATTTTGATTTTTGCACTTTGCATGCGAAGTTATGCT
Source organism: Ophioderma brevispina (assembly GCA_023653785.1). NCBI lineage: Eukaryota > Metazoa > Echinodermata > Ophiuroidea > Amphilepidida > Ophiodermatidae > Ophioderma > Ophioderma brevispina. Next base: position 33,053 of record JAMKCH010077649.1, on the reverse strand, counting down.
AACTTAAAGATAGGTACAATTTTCACTCTGTCCACAATCAATGTTGTGGAATTTGGCCAAGAGAATTTGGATGAGTCTACACAAGTACAACATGACATCTTGCTTGCTGTTGATACCTTGTGTAAATTTCATCAAGAAAAATGGTAAACTATTTCTTTTAATCTGGAAATCAATAACAAATTATGGAATCTACACCCAAAATTTTAAGACATTACTTCAATAATTGTTCGAAATTGTCATATATCTTTTCGCGGAAACTAAATGCAAATATGTATAGAAACCTGTGAATCCAGAAGGTTGACCCCACCAAAAATTTTCCACCGACGCCTTCATAATCTGATGGGGGGGGGGGCTACTTTAGGAAAGCAATATTTGAACATTAACCCACTTCAACGTCCACTGTCTTCGGCCTTTCCCTTTGATCTCAGCAGTCCTTCCTCTCTCCTTTCCTCTCTTTTCCTCTCTCCCTTCTGCTTCCTTTCCCACTTTCCTGCTTAACCCGCTAGCTTAAGCTTATTTCCTGGTCAGCCCTTGGGAGGGGACATGCTTCCTCTTCCCCACCCCTTCCCCTGTTCCGCTACTGCCATTGACATTGTTAAGAAATATTATCAACAACAGTTGTTACTGATTGAGGTACTGGTACTTTTGAACACAATAGAAAATAAATGCTTAAAAGTCATTTATATGACATTAACTCAATGGCTTTTGCTGCTGCTGTGGAAGGGGAAATTGTACAACCGTGGTCATTATGGTTTTTGGCGCCTTTCCGTTAATTTACCATACTACATATGGGAAAAGTTAACGTTCGACTTATTTTTACTAATGATAGTGGATATAATGAGCCTATCGTTTTCATGTATAAAAACCTAATTTCTAAACTTGTTAATATTTTTTTTAAGATTTTTCTGAATTCGAGTGAATCTTTTTGACTCACCCTGTAATTCCAACGGCTTCCCATGTGAAATAGCCGGGAAATAGCGACATTTACATATCTCACGTTCATCCCTTGTTTTTTTGTTGGTTCAGGCAAGTCAAGTTAATGTTATTTTCTTGAGGTGGCACTATTTCAGCAGTACGGACATAACGTAGCATTTCAGCTCCGCCGTAAGTCTAATCTGGGATCCCAATTTTAATTCAAAATCGCTTATATGATAAATAACGCATTTTTTTTTTTTTTTTTTTTTAAAAATTAACCAACATAACTCTGCAAAAATATCCAAATTTGAAATGGGGCGCTCTTTCAAAAAAGTGCTATCGTAGATGCAACCCATGGTGTCACCAGAGAAAGTTTTGGAACAGCGTCGATTAGTTTGGGAGAGGAGGTTAGAAAGAGAAATATGTGGCCCTATTGCACCTGTTCATGAATAAGATAATCTGGCCTTTCAATCATAGAATATTGCAAGGACGTTTGTGTTCCTTTGTATCCAAAACACTGAGGCTCAAAGTCAGTAACATTCAACTCACCTGGTATATTGAATACCACTGAAGCAAATACTCAGTCCAAGAATGTTTTTAGTGTTATAAATGTATGCTATATGCAATTAAGGTTGACTTGATCATTAATTAAGCAATAATTTATTTTTCTCTGCTTTCTGATACATGTTTTCAATAGATTCGTCATGCTTAGTGTTATTTTTAAATTTTCCCCTCTGCATATGCCCCTCATTCAATGACCTATACCTTCGGAAAAGTATACTAGAGGTGACACGAATGGGTTGAATCTACTATACTAATTGGCTTTAAAAAAATCTATTAGAAAATCGAGAGACCAATCCTTTAAGAAATATCTGGCGTTTGGCCATAAAGCACTCAAAATCAGTCATGCATTTTAAAACTGTGTATAAATCAAATCTGCTATCAAAGTTTGAATAATAATTTCTGTGGCAAACGCTTCTCCTGTGTGTTAAGTGTCCGTGTGGGTATTTTTTGTTTATTTTTTTAATATAAACAATAATTCTTTATGTTAATTAGTGTGAAATATTTGAAAAAGGGTGGGTATGCATTTACTGGCCTTTTGGCATTTCGACCACCTCCTCCATGTAATTGTATGTATCTGTTTCTTTAATGATACTGGATATGATACTGGAAATTAAATATATGGTGTGATATATGATATGACGACCGGGAAAGGGGGTTGTTAAGCAAAGGGGCCCAAGATAAGGCACCTAGCGCTGACCCCTCACTCCAGACAATGCTTTCCCAATAGACCGTATTCAATAGCCAGCCATGTTGGTGGACAAGATAGACGCATTCCAGTTCTACAATACATTCACCTGTCAATGATCCCTGTGCAATCGCTAAACATGGATCGATTGACAGGTGAATGTATTGTAGTCCTGGAATGTATGCATCTTGTCCACCAACATGTCTGGTGGCTGACGTCATATTGAATACGGTCTATAGGGAGAGAAGGTGAAGAAAACACCATCGGGCATGGAGGAGGTAGGTAGGAGCAGCTACAACTATGGTCAACACAAATCTGATAGGTCAACCAAAAACATGGAGATCGGGGGGGGGGAGGGTAAAACATTGGTCTAACGATAAAAACAAATAGCAAAACCCCTTATGATGACCACATACTACTTTGATTGATACATTATGCATGTTTTGTAGAGCGATATCAAAACAATAAGCTTATAGTCTTAAAACTGAAGTTATTGGGTACAGTGCTATAAAACAAATGATGCGTACAACACACAATGAGAAGACAATAGGCAGATGAGCGGTGGGACGCTCTGTCACACGGACACTCAATCACTCATAAAAAATCCAATCCCATAGAATTTTAAGCGAATCTCAGATAATGATTTAATGACACCTTCTGCTCATCTCGTCAGAAAGTCACAGCTTTTTAACCGCATTTTATTTTCTGGGTATACGGCCGCTTTGTTTCATTCAACGACGATTACCACAAGCGCTGCGATTAAATATATATATAAATATCGTGCAATATACAGTGTTTTGATCAATTTTGTCAATTAGTCTTTGGGTGTTTTATAGCTTTTTATATGGTTTTAACCAGTAGTTGTGGGTGTTAAATCCGTTAGCAAGCTGGTATTATATATCACTACAGATTGCTTTATTTTAACTGTTAGTCCGGATGCCATTTGAGGGCATGTGTTGTCCAGTGGATTGAGCGCTCGTCCCGCAATCCAAAGGTTGTGGGTTCGAGTCCCACTGCGGCCAACATGTTGTGCCCTTGAGTAAGGCACTTTACTTTAATTACTCCTCTCCACCCAGGTGTATAAATGGGTACCAGCATTATTCAATGCTGGGAAGTAACAGACTCGCTGTGCGGGAGGAGTGGCGAACCCCCCACAGCAAACATAATACGGAGGAGTCTGACCCAAACGCTAAGGAAAGTGAGATGGGCACTCCGCGCACAAGCTTGCTCGGCACGAGACTTTTTACCGGATGCCATTTCCTGATTTTTGCTCTAACTTAGAAATGTTTACTATAGTTTTTTTGCATTGAGCGTTTTGAGCTATTTGGAGGGGAAAAACAAAATGGCCGCCAAAGTACTCATTTTTTAAATGAAAAATTATCAACTTTTTTAAAATGATCTGTTGGTCCTACAAATATTGTTTGCTATGCCAAGATCTATACAAAAAGTAGTTTCTAGTATACCTGGAGGTCTCAATTTAATATTTTTCTTGTTATTTTACATTCCAATTGTTTATTCAAGATGGCGTCTTACTCATAAATGTAACAACACAAGGGGACAATTTTTGTGTATTTATTAAAAATAGTCAACTAGAACTAAAGATTGTCACCTAAAATTCGCAATTCCAAAGTTTGAGATGAATCAGATTTTTCGTTTTCATGCGGTGTACATTTATGTGTACTATCACTGCGCGGTAAGGCATGCTAATCTACCAAGGGCTCAGTTCAGCAGCCTTGGAAGAGCAGATGTTAACAACAGCTGACCATGCATGTCCTGGGTATCATAAATCACACTAAACTAGAGGGGACGTATTTGCTCAATACAATGGTGAATGAAAGCTTTTGAACTGTGCCATGGGAATTGTGATTTTATTAGCTCATAGTGTATACAGTGCCATAGGATACTGATATAACAAAAATTCCGGATCCGGAAATTTATAACAAAGTTATGATTTTCTATATGAAGGACTTCGATTTGAGCTTAGCTATTTTCTCACACTGATTAGTGTATGGACAAGCATTTTGTCAATGCAAAAAACACAATTTGTTTGAAAATTGAGGGTGTCCTCCTCGGGAAATCTCTGGGTCAGCCTAAACCATGTTTAACAAGGAGACCACGTTAAATGTGCTCAAACGTATGGAGAGACTCATTAGATTTGCAGGCATATTGGCAAGATAAAATAGTAATAATAACAATCTTGATAACAGCGCCTAAGCAGAGGCCTCTAGGCGTGTTCACAGGAAAAATAACAATTATACCATTATTAAAAACGACAGATACAAAAGCAATAGCTAAAATTCTAATATAAAAAAACTATGATAATTATACGCAATTTCAGAATAACTTTAATAATTTAAGTAGAAATTCAAACTTGTATATATTGTGACCATGAGATAGAAGAGGACGCCAACACATTTGCCTCCCATATTAAGAATATATGGGGATACAACTGAATCGTCAGCTGCGAGGATTTGTATGTATGTACCCCACAGCGACATCAGTAAAGTCTTGATCTAAATGCGACAGGCCACCGTCAGTATTCACAGCCATGTGTTATGGACAAACAAAGGCAACCACACTGACATAGTCCTGATGATCAAGACTAGATAGCCTAACTTTAGCAAAGATGTCATTATCGTTGACTATCTAGTCGTGACGAGTTGCGTGAAGAAAAAAGCCAAACAAAACTCAAGGTGACATTGTACCAAAATATAACACAACACTAGATATACCCAAAGACGTTCTAGACGCCACCAATGTAAGCATCTCACAGCCCTTGACTACGCAGATGATCTGGCTCTAACAGCTGATCTGATATGTGGTGCACAAGATCTACTAACATCACTTGAGAATGCTGCATCTAAATGCATACATATAAATGCAAAGAAGACGGAATATGACCGTCAATGAGGAAGATAATCATCAACCTGCACAGAGATCAGGGACTTCAAGTAACTGGGGCTTGTTGCCGACAGCAAGAAAGACTTCCTGTCACCCAAAGGACAAGCTTGGAATGCCTGCAATAAACTACATCACTTATGGTAATCTGCTATCTCCATTTCAACCAAGCTGAAGTTCTGTAGAGCCTGTGTAGAGAGTATCCTGTTATATGGATCTAAGACCTGGACCATGAAGAACGAGCTACAGGATAAACTGGATGGCACCTACACCAGGCTTCTTATGCGAGTACAAACATATCATGGCGTGATCACATGACCAAAGCACAGATATATGGAGATATCCTTCCAATTTCATCTTCTGTTGCCCAATGCCGAGCACGATTTGCCTTTTTTTTTTTTTTTTTTTTGCTGCGAGGATCTGTATGTATGTACCCCACAGCGACATCAGTAAAGCCTTGATCTAAATGCGACAGGCCACCGTCAGTATTCACAGCCATGTGTTATGGACAAACAAAGGCAACCACACTGACAGAGGCTAGAATAAATGTATGGTCAACTAGAACTGGAAGGCCAGGAGCAACATAGTCCTGATGATCAAGACTAGATAGCCTAACTTTTGCAAAGATGTCATTATCGTTGACTATCTAGTCGTGACGAGTTGCGTGAAGAAAAAAGCCAAACAAAATTCAAGGTGACATTGTACCAAAATATAACACAACACTAGATATACCCAGGGGGGGGGGGCGGCCAAGATAGCGTCGTTTTTGCCGTTCCCATAGGTTTAGCACGTAATCACTAAAACTTGACAAATATTCTGAAGTCGAAAATATGTTTAATATCAATATTTTTCCACTCAAAATCCGTTGGAGTGGAAGAATCAACTCCAGTGTAAGTATTTTTTTTGTATGAATAACGGTACAAACGGGATCCATTTTGAACGAGGCTCTCTTGACCCCATGTTCAATCGCAGGGTCACCACTGTTTATAGATGCGGACGGGGCTGTGGACCATGTACCAGGTAGCCTATGCACCACCGTGGAATGATTCGTTGACCTGCATGTAGCAATCCCTCTCCTGTCCGGTCTTTAAAAAAGATTTGATGACAGTTTTGCAGCACAATTATGCACCACCGACTAAAGCAATGCAATTTAGATCGGCCGCTTCTCCGTACGGAAATCTCCACTGGCCACTCACTGATCTATGTATAAACGCGTACAGTGACTTCACTGTTCAGGCTCGTCCAATGATTCGTTCGGCAGTTTTGGCTATGAATGAAGGCTTGGCCGCCACGCCTGGATATACTCAACGACGTTCTAGACGCCACCAATGTAAACATCTCACAGCCCTTGACTATGCAGATGATCTCGCTCTAACAGCTGATCTGAGATGTGGTGCAACAAGATCTACGAACATCACTTGAGATGCGCATCTAAAGCTACTATAAATGCAAAGAAGACCGTCAATGCGGCAGATAATCATCAACCTGCACAGAGATCAGGACTTCAAGTAAATGGGCTTGTTGCGACAGCAAGAAGACGTCCTGTCACCCAAAGGACAGCTTGGATGCTGCAAAAAACTACACACTTTTTTTTTTTTTTTTTTTTTTTTTTTTTTTTTTTGGGAATTCTGCATTCCATTTAAACCAAGCTGAAATTTGTTAGAGCCTGTGTAGAGAGATCCTGTTATATGGATCTAAGCCCTGGACCATGAAGAAACGGCTACAGGATAAACTGATGGCACCTACCCAGCTCGTATGGAGTAAAAACATATCATGGCGTGATCACAGACCAAAGCACAGATAATATATGGAGATATCCTTCCAATTTCATCTTCTGTTGCAATTGCAGAGCACGATTGCCGGTCACTGTCAGCGAGCGATTGATTAATTAGTCGTGGTGAAGGTTGCCATGCCCAAACATGGGTCGTCGCCCCTTTAACTACATTGATATGATTGCTCGAGACATCCCGGAGGATCCACTTGACATTCCCAACTTAATGACGGACTGGGACACTTTGCGCTACATGGTGAACAACATCTTGGTTGCGGCCGCTAGATAAATAGACATACACCCACACATTATCTTATTTAATATCTTTACCTATACATAGTTTGTATACATGATGGTACATCCAAACAACTGAAAAGTTAGGAAGAATTCTAAAGCTCCAAATGCAGTAAACTACGTCCAATCTTCGATGTTTTCAACAATATCAAAGATATCCAGAATAAGATAGGCATATAATGGATTGCAAGAGAGGGAGTATCAAGCCAGATGGAATTTTACCACTGAAACACCACAGAGCAGTTTGAGCAAACTACTCTCTTCCACCGCATGTTCTATTAGGGGGCTCCTGAACTACCTTGCCAACTTTTCATGCAAAACTGCGATATAGATCCTCATCTCTGGCAGTGTGTCTACAATCTTATGATCTCGCAGTTGAGACCCAAGATCTAACATTGTCAGTCATCAGGGATCATTTATTCCTTCATCTGTCTGCATCTCATCTGGAATGGCCTTCCTGGGCATATTCCTGCTACTAATCAAAATAGGGGTCTTTGGGTGACAGTGGTACAATTTGTTTTTTTTTTTTTTTTTTTTTAATATCTTTACCTTATACATCAGTTTGTGTTACACATGATGTTACATTCCACAACCTGAAATGTTAGGAAGAATTACTAAGCTCCAATGCCAGTAACTACGTCCAATCTTCGATGTTTTCAACAATATCAAAGATATCCAGAATAGAGCTAGGCATATAATTGAATGGCCAGAGAAGGAGTATCAAGCTCAATGGATTTACCAACTGAAACACCAAAGAGCAGTTTGAGCAACTTCTCTCTTCCACCGCATGTTCTATTAGGGGGCTCCTGAACTACTTTACCAACTGATGCCTAAAACTGAGTATATAGATCCTCATATCTGGCAGTGTGTCTACAATCTTATGATCTCGCAGTTGAGACCCAAGATCTAACATTGTCAGCCATCAGGGATCATTTATTCCTTCAACTGTCTGCATCTCATCTGGAATGGCCTTCCTGGGCATATTCCTGCTACTAATCAAAATAGGGGTCTTTGGGTGACAGTGGTACAATTTGCAAAAAAAAAAATGTGGGTCTCTAGTAAGTGAAAGTTTAAAAAATATGAGGTCTGTGTGGGACAACAATGCTGAAAAATAGGGGTCTAAACAGCCTTACATACGCGTCACCTCCAGAGTGGGAGTGACCCCGGGTGCTAGTCTCATTGATATTATTAACAGGACATGCATATTGCCTTCAAATACATGTAGACGGCCGGCAAAGGACCAAAATATGACTTTGACGGACGTTGTTGGGGTACAAAGGTCCACCTAGTGGATTCATACCACCCAGGGATTGGACATAAACGTACGGGGTGTTGCCTTTGATACATTTTTATTTTATTTTTATGTAAAAAAATGGCCAAAAGTCAAAATTGCTCCAAAAATAGATAAATGCATTCCTTTCTTCAAATAATCTATCAGAAATGTCCATTTGCCTTCAAAGGAGTCATCTTTAAGTGAATATAATGGAGTCATTCCAATTTATAAATCGCGGGGTCAAAATGGCCAAAAAGGTCAAAATGTCCAAAAATAGTTAAATCAGTCAACATACATCCTTTCTTATTAAAATAATCGATCAGAACATGTTCAGTTACCTTCAAAATGGGTCAGATTCCTGTGGAATAAAATGGAAGCCATTTCAATTTTAAAATTGGGGGGTCAAAAAATGGCAAAATGTCAAAATTGTCCAAAAAATAGTAAATCAGTCGAAATACATTCCTTTCTTAAAATAATCTATCAGAACCTGTCCAATTTACCTTCAAGGAGTGCCGATTAAGTGAATAGAATGGAAGCCATTCCAATTTTAAAGGTTGGGGTAAAAGGCCTAAAAAAAGGGTTCAAAAATAGTCCAAAAAATAGGTAAATCAGTCGAAAAACATTCATTTCTTAAAATAAATGATTAGAACATGTCATTCACCTTCAAGGGGAGTCATATTAGTGGATCAAATGGCGGAAACCATTCCGATTTAGAGATTTTGGGGTTAAAATTGGCCCAAAATGGATACCGCAGTCCCAATACTTCGTTTCACAAACATTTTCAAGGAAGGAAAAGTTGCGGTTATATCTCAAGAAACGTCTCAATAAGTTAGCTTTAAGTGATTGTCTTCTAGTTTTCACATTTTAGATCAAAATAGGTCAAAAGTGTTACAAAATGGTCAAATCACTACATCCAAAGGTGTTATAATAAGTGAATAGAAAGCTAGTTGGCTTATTGACAGATTTTGGGTTGAAAATGGCCAAATCTATTATTATGCCCTCTTTAAAGTAGGTCTATAAGTGTTTTGCCTTTCATAGGTGAAAAGCGTGCTAGCTATTAACTTTATAAGATTTCGAGTCCAAAATGGAATAAATGCGACAAAATTCATCAAAATGATCAAAATCAATTAAACTGTGGAGATAACGAAAACGTTATCATTTTGTCTTACTATTACATTATGTCTCTTTGCACAGTAGGTCAAAAGAATATATGCGTTTAAATCCCACGGGATATAAATAAACATGGTATAAGTAAACATGGTATATAGACTGCTTGCCAGTAAAGATTTTGAGTCATAAATGGGACAAGAAACTTAATTTCCCCACAATTTATCAAAATCAACTAAAATGAGAAACCAACTTGATAAAAAGGTGAACTTTGTCCATATTTTAATCATTACCCCGTGAATTTATATAGTATATTCATGAATATTAAATAATATAGTGTTAGGGCTAGGGTGTTGATTTTTCTAGATTCGATGTTCAGTCTAAATGGACCGTTATAATCAGCTAAATTATTTTAAAACTACATTTACTATAGAATCATATACTTTTTAGGGCTATACATTAGAAGAGCCGAACTTAGAGATTGAATAAAAAATCAAACCAATACTCAAAATAATAATGATCTTGACAATTATTCGCCTTCTGATGAACACAAAGGAACCCAAATACATGTAAAAATTAGTTTTATACGTTAAATTTTTGATATGCAATGATATTTCTCCTCTAATCGGTTCTCAATTGGAAATTGGACATAATTTTTATCACACGAGAATGGTATTCCAGGCCATCAACAAGCTTTGTAAGTTTAGCGTTATGCGTTTACACAGTGATCTATCAAGGATCTGAGGGTAGGCTGTTTTGTTTAAATTTGCATGCGTTTGATCCATATTAAGCTAAAATATACATCAAGCTGTCCGTGCTGGGTGATTTACAGGCCCCAGTGTCTGTGGTGGATTTAAGCATAAATAATGAAATAGGCCTAAATGCCACAGAACCCTTTCATTAGTTGTACTTCAACCATGTAGGAGAAGTGACATTTTGGACCATTAAACCATATGAATACGCCGCCAAATTGAAACAGTGATGTTTTTCCCATTTCGGTTTCTTTCGTACCAAATGATCATTCGACAGGTTGATTAAACTAACAAAAATTAAAATAAATATTCAACAACGCTCCAATGCCAAAAGCTTTCATAAAAAAGTTTCTAGGTACATCTTCTCTCATCAACCTTTCACAGTGGTTAGGGTATGCCGGCAAAGTCGAAGAGTAAGGTGGTGGTTGCCACCCGAGCAATTTATGGTGCTTTTTTGAAATATTTGGCACAGTTTAATCTAAAACTCTATATTTATAGAACATTAGCCATTTGTCATAATTTAGAGCTGCAAACCCCGTGAAAAATCCGAATATTCCTAACTTTTAGCGCAAAAGGGATTCGCCTACAGATTTGCTGTGGAAAATACCAATTTCGGGACCAATTTTGGCAGACTCGAGACTATGACGTTCATTCTGGCGCGCATACTAGGATGTTGGACTAGTTGATATCAATGGAAAGAGGATGACCATAGCTATCCACTGAAAATAAAATAATAAAACAGCGTGGTTTATAGAATGCGTTCTAGGATTTTTTTTCCATTCGTGTATATTCATAGCACTAGGAGTAACAGTAAATTAGGGCATTAATAATAACAATTAAACAAAACTTCTGATTTCTTTGATTTCTTTGCTCCCTCCAGAAAAGGCATTATAATGGCCAACTCATTTTAAATTTAATGGTACTATGGTGATGTGAACTATGGCCTGATTAACAACTTTGACCAAATAGGGAAAGAGAGCAATTAAAACCCCCCATTTGTGTAAAATTCCATCACAATGCGGAATGCAATAACAATACCCTAATTTACGAGGATGTAAATTAAGGATAACAATAACCTTAAGGACATTATGTACAGTTCATACATTTATCAATCATAGTTTAAGTGGTATTTTCTGACCATATATGACCATAAACTTTAGATCCCCCTTCCAATCTTGAGTTCATTTTGATCCTCAGCCAATGTGACTCCAACATGGTAAATTGGAATATATAGCACTGTATCCACCTATTATATTCCATTGCGTATTTTAGAAAAGAGGCAATTATGACTGGTTTTATCATATTTTGACATGTACCGTGTTGGACATTGTCAAAATTGTGTTCCATTGAAAAGGCTAGCGCTTTATGTACTTATCACTGTCCCTGGACAGTAAATGAATAAATTCCTTTAAGCTAGTTGAGAAAGAGAGTGTATGACCTAATTAATTATTTGTGGACAAATAGAACTTGTTTAGCCATTTGACCTATATTTTGGACAATTTGAACTTGTTGAACTCTATTAAGTTAATAATAGTCTTTGGGAATAACACTTACATATTCCCATTATGATGTGAGAAGGAAGGCATTTTGACTCCTTTATGGATTTTTTGGGACAATTTTGATGTTTTTGGCCAATTTGATTCCAGGAATTGTACATATTGAATAGCCTGCACGTAATTCGCTCATTTGTGTTTCCTTGGGATATGTACACCCACATGTTCTGATGATGAAACAGCTGAGAAAAGAAGGCAAAAGATTGATTTACCGATTTGGACTATTTTGACCTTTTGGGCCATTGGACCCAAAACCCAAATGTATAAATGGTAATAGCTTCATTATATTCACTTAAATATTGACTCCTTGAGGTAAATGGGACTGTTCTGACAGATTATTGTTAAGATAGGAAGTATTTCGACTGATCACCTATTTTTTGGACACATTTTGACCTTTTTTGGCCATTTTGACCAAATATTTATAAATTGGAATGACTTCCATTATATTAACTTAAATATGACTCCTTTGAAGGTAAATGGACATGTTATGATAGATTATTTTAAGACAGGAATGCATTTCGAATGATTTACCTATTTTTTACCCTAAAATTAAAAAAAAATAGAATGGCCAACACCCCATACGCTATTGTATGTCCCATGAGGATGCAAATCCACATGGTTGGATTTTTGTAACAAATTACGCCGTCAAAACTTTTCTGAGCACTTTTTGCTGTAATGGCCGGCCGTCTAATGAAACGATTGCATGGGATTGTACTTCGTGTTTCTATATCCCTTAAGTCCCTGGAGTAAAATGACTAGCAACCTGTCGATCACCACAAAAAGAGCTAAAAAGGGAGGTAGCGGTATTTGTGTTGTTAGATCTGGAAGCACTTTTCCTGTAAACACAAGGCAGGGGTCCGCACCGTGATTTTTGAAAAGAGGCAAAAATTACATTTAGGGATTTAAGAGATATAAGCCAAACATATATTCTTAATATTAATGACCAGGTTAATACTAATTGACCCTTAAATGAGAAGAAATTATCATTTTTATGGAATTACCGGCACTTTGACGGAAATTGGCTTTGTTTTGACATGGCTCAACAAAGAGGTCAAAATACGTGACTATAAATATGACGAAAAGGTTATGGTATCTAGAAATCCACTAACATTGTTTGGCAATAGGTTTCTGACAATTAGATCGAAAATGGGTATAATGATGGTTTGATGTCATTTTACAGCGAAAAAAGTATCGGTTGTCATTGTAATTGATATGAACATGATGAACAGTGTAAAATTGACTGGATGACTTTCACAGAGTAATTTTCGTATAAAACAAATGGAGGGAGGGCTCCTCCTTAAAGGACTTATACCAAAAAAACCTAGTCAGGGAAAAGATCTCATGAAAAGATTCATACCAAAAAGAAACCTTGGTCAAGAAACTCTTCAGATGAAAGAACACATATCAAACACCACACATCAAAATGAAATCCTGGTCAGGGAATTTCTAATTTAATGACTCACACCAAAAAGAAACCCTAGTCAGGAGAGGCTTATAATAGGGTCTCATACCAAAAAAGCCTGGTCAGGGTATAGACTTTTCATGAAATGACTCGCACAAAAAAGAAACCCTGGTCAAGAAAGGCTTCTCATAAAAGGACTCCTACCAAGGGAAAAGGAAGCCTCGTCAGGAAAGACTTCTCATGTGATGTGAGCATTGCATGATACGTCAACATTTACATGACCAGAACCACGAGAACTGCATCCACAAAGTTTGCTATTTCAACGGCCACTTATCAAGATATCTTGATATTTAACAGCCATTTGAAGAAAAAAATATATACGTATGGCACATTTGCCAAACTTGAACTAATTATTTGTTCAGCCGTCACTGAGAAAAAGAAAACGGTGAAATTTACAACGTGATGCTTTGGAGCCTTGACAGCCATGTATTTGGTCGCCATCTTGAAATGCATTCTGTTAATAAAATATAACTCATAGACATGGCTTGTTCCCTGTTAAGTGGCATCCATAACATGATTCCATTTGCCAGGCTTATACTACGGAAAAACAAACCTTGTTGGTGATATTTCACAAAAATGCGGTATTTTGGCGGCCATTTTGTTTTTGGGTCACAATCGTGATATTTAACCGCCATCTTGAAATCTTTAAGTATAGCTTGTCTTTTATCATCCGATTAATATCATAAAATATTGTTTTCCTCTGCTTTACTAAGAAAAACACAACCTTCTTGGTAAAATTTCGCTAAAAAATGGCATTTTCGCGGCCATTTTGTTTTTTACGAATATCTAAAATTGCTCAATGCTGATGGACTGTCAGCAGTTGATTTCTTATAATGGGTGGTCTAAGGAAGCCAAATCCACAAAAAAACTAACTATAGTAATATTTTCTAAGTCAACTGGCTGGCACCCGGACTATGTGTTTTATTGCTTATGATATTGGCCTCCCAAGTGGTTAGTTTACCGTTCCGGGAAAGGCGTCGTTAGCAAATTATTGTAAAACACATGCAATATAATTGCTGCCCACTCTTAATTATTACACGGGATTTTAGAAGATATTTTGCCAATTCATCTACTTCGCAGACATACACTAAAATTAAAAAAAGGAAGGTGTGATAATTATGCATTATACATTTTAGTAATGTAGCATTCTTTACCTGCAAGAACGAGACCACAGAACATCATAATTGAATTTATTGCGCAAGAGCAAACAATCAAACCAACAGTTGAGACCAATGAACATGTTACGAAGCAACGTGAAGAACCGAATCTATTAAGTAATGTAGCTGTTGTAATACCTGTAAAAAAATTGAAAAGTTCAATAATAGCAGTTTCGATTACAATTCAGTTCGTTCGCAACATGAAAATTCCACAGGAAAAATAGTAGAGATTTCCAGAAATCTTCATAAGAACTAAACAGATTATCACCTTCCAAATTTAACATTTGAGGATTTTTTTGGTCTGTTCAATGATATAAACTAGGGGCCAGATTCACAAAGCACTCTTAACCAAATTGAGAGCGTAATTCCATTCTATTTTTCAACGATGTATTTAGTACTTTAGATAAATTGTAGACTTCAGTGTCACGGAAAAAAGGAGGTGTTCGGTGTTCGGGAATGATATCTGAGGTAGTGAGTTATCCTAAGAATGCCAGCTAGGTCTGGTCAACAAGTACGAAAGTCCAACATAAGATTGGATGATGGATGTCCTAAAAATAGTGTCTACTTACTAGGCTCGACTAACACCGTCTGAGTATTTCGAGAATTCTAACATATACAATAGGTATTTCGTGAATCCGACCACTCGTACTTTGCCTGCAAGGAATCTTTTCACAAAAATTACATACAAAAGTAAAATAATATTTGAATCACAAATTGACGATACTAAAACGCTTGCAAACTTATTGGCCGGTATTCACAAAAGCGGGTTAACTTTAACCCAGTGTTAATTTTAACCCTGGGTTAAATATCCCATAGAGAATAACATGAATTTAACCCATGATCGTGGGTTAAACCCCGTTTAACCCTGGGTTAAAGTTAACCCGCTTTTGTGAATACCGGCCATTGTTCTTTCGGACTAGCGCATTTTTGGACTAGCAAACCTGATTTGCGAACTAACGGACATAGCGTGTGCTATTTTTGGACTAGGGAACCTTATTTTTGTGACGTAAATTTGTTTTTGACAGAAGGGAATGATGTTAATGGAAATTTATGAATGAAATAGGTTTTGCTGACAAGATATGTTACTAGTATATGGCGCACTAAAATGTTGCCATTTAGAAATTAAAATCGTTATTGAAAAATGTAATTCAAATTAAATAAAAAGCGCTCGAAGCGGCGGAAGTTTTACCATATTTAAATTAATATGGTACACTTGCTGTAATTTGTCAAAAACACATGCACGGCGTCAACAATGGGGGGGGGGGTGATCGTTTGGACCATCCACCCTTTTTTATGGCCACAGATCAAAGTAATCTGTGATGACACCGATGTTTTCATCTTGCTAGATTAACTTTTTATATTCTCAATAAGCTCATTTGTCATCTCTTGATGGAGGGTACCATAGATGGTGCTACAACAGCTCGGAGCCCATGCTTCAGTTGTCCGGTTGCGATACCGTAGCTCACGCATGGGGGATTGACAAAGCAAAGGGGTGATTCTTTGAAAGGCTTTAAACTTGTTAATGTCCAAATAGGTGACGTCATTACAGAAGCCACTGCATTTGCTGCAGCGTGCTATGGAAGCAAAGTCAAATGGCCCGGTCAAATGGATAATGTCTGACGTCCGATAATGATACCGACACCATTTACATGTTGTCTTGGCACACAGCGCCGCCCATTTGTTTTAAATTACGTTCAGAAAGTAATTTTGAGCCAAGTCAGACAGCATGGTTCACGCTGGCATGCTTTAATTTTATTTTCTTTTCACATGAAAACAATGGTGCAGCGCTGACCTCTCCAAGTTTTTTTTTGTTGGTAGAAAACGTTTGATACAACTTCGTTTTTGGGGCTCGTAAATCCGTTGTTTCCATTTTACAAATATTGCAAAAAACAAAAAAACACGCGTTTTTTTTTAATTTATAATTATAATTAATCATGATATTTTGTGGTGTTTAAAAAACAAGGATGAGAAACGGCAAAATCGTGTTTAAATATTCGTGGTCTTGACCAATCAGGAGCCCCACATCATTTTAAAGAGTTTGACCAAATCATAAAGGGACATCTTATCTGTAAAAAGTCTTGCACTTGCAGCTGTTTCTGTTTGGAGAAAGCGAACACCACGGTTAGTCCATAGATTGCCATTTTGAACCTGAATTCCCCCTATACTTACACATGTGCGAACAACATCACTGATTTGCACTACAGACCTGTGTGGGGAATCAAACAAAGAGCAGGACGACGTGTCTTTTTTGTTTTTGTTCAAATCCATGCCTTCTGACCTCGTACAAAAACACATTTCTAACGGTTATCATTGTGTCACTGTGACCCAAATTCAGGACTGCCTGGAGCCACGCGACCTTGGCAAATCCACTGCGTCAGGGAGTTCCAGTTTTCGACGGGAACATGCCCCGAGTGGCGGTAACGTTTCATAAGAAGTCCCATTGATTCACATGAGGTATGTGCTATATCTTCCCCATCTGCTACTGCACCACGCCATACAGCGCATGGCGGAATCAATCGTAATACCTCATTTAACATCACTGGGACTTCTATATTAAACGTCTACCCAAGTGGCTGACCCATACACAACAACTTATTACATATTCGGACCCCCGGTCAAATAGCGTTGATTTGGATTTTTTGGTAAACTGGATATTGCGCTAAATACTGGCCTATCGTAACGATTTACGCATCAAAATATTCCTAACTAAATTGTCTAGTAGCTGACTAGTTTATAATATAGGTTTATATTTGGGAAAAAGACGAAAAACGTGAAAAAACATTCTTACCTTGTAGCTGGCCTCAGTTCTCGATTGCTGCTGTCAAGTCTGCCACACGCCATGCTTACAAAAACTAGTGAGCTAATTGGTCTTTTTTGTCAGGAACCCATTTCTAACATCAGATCGACCACCTGATCGTCGTTTCGGTATATCCAAGGTACCGCGAAACCGTTTTTTTTCATCCTTGTTCAGCGCGCAGAGCATTTTACACAGCGTGGTGGACTGCTAGGGATCCCAGACGTAGCGCATGTCTAAGAATAGCCGGCCAATTAGCGATGCGGAAACGGAATTGGTGGCGCTGTGTCCCAGCAGTACAGATTCTATGGGAGCGTAAATGGTGTGATACGTATATTATAAAAAGTGGCAAACACCAAAAAGTTCCGTAAAATAACATCATCGAAGCTAAAGGTCTAGCCACCAACTACATAAATATTCACAGAAATGTCAAGCGTGCCCATTTGCAAGTATAGGTTTTAGGGTATCATTAAATGACGACCCGGCCCTCTTGGATCCATGCACCTATGGCTGGCTCAAAGACGAACCAAATAAGTCCTTCAAGCCTGTGACAGTACCATTGTGTTGTTAAAGCAGCACCTCCTGAAGTACAGAAACTAATTCGTTATTGATGTACAGGTAATCCTCCGTGTTCCAAAGGAAAATGCGGATGTCTTCTGCCCAGCTGGCTTGCACTGTTTTTTTTTATGTGAATGCAATAGGGTACGTACCTTCCCAAATAAATGGACGAACTGCATGGGCTGCTGAGGAAAGCGATGAAGAGGGTGGAGGGAGAAGAACCTGAAGAAAGTTATATTGTTATTTAACATTATACAAATATACATGGTTAGAGGGAAATAAGGGTACATATCACCCCGAACCCAAATGGTGAGGGGTGATAGGCACGTAGCCAGACAATGGAAAAATAGGACTGACCCTATTTCACCGATATCAACCATGTAGATATTTGGGTTATTGACACCTCACTTGTGACTCTGGAGACGAGGTGTAGGGACACAATTCAATCTATTTCCTCGGGAAATAGCACGTCGTAATAGGAATAGCCAATGAACTAGCTTCACGCAAATATCCGGAACCACCCGTGGTGGCCGGTAGCTCCGACTAGGGCTTTGCGGAACTCTCTCCAATACTTTTCGTAGTGAAATACCAGGTAAAGATCTTAAAAAGCCCCAGATATTTGAGTAGCAACATTAACATTGATCGAGGGAATTGGTGGAACGCCTTCGAATGGTTTCAACAGGGTTGAAACGCTGAAATGAAAAACATTATGAAACAGCATGAACATCTGAGCCAAAAAGTGAATTTATGATGTGATTCAATGACCCCGTGACGTCACACGATACGCATCGGGGGGGGCTGGGGGGGGAGGAGGGGGGGGGAGGATGGGGGGAAAGGATGGGCATGGGGGGGGGAGGAGGAAAAATGATAACATGATTAAGCCGTCTTCGGAAGCCTTCAGGATCTCGGAAAGTTCATCACAAACAAGCGTTTATCTCAAATTGATACCAAATTTAACCGATTTGGAGTAAGTAAGTAATTGTTACGATCTTACAACGAATATTATTCGCTAACGCAAAAGTGGAAATTTAGATTTTGTGGCGTTGTTTTTAATAGGGTTAAGGTTTACCCAGGCTTAAGCCTTTCTTTCAAACACTAACAAAGCAAATTCCCGCTTGGCGCAGCGCGGATTGAGCTCTCGCCCCGAGACCTGAAATCTCAGAGTCGAAAACCCTACACGGGGCGTATTATTTTTCCCTTCCTTTTCTTCTCTTTCATCTTCATATATTAATAATTTTAGGCATAATGGTACTCAAAGTACTAATTAAATTTTAATTCATTTTTTTTTCCTCGAAAAATACGTTGTTCAGGCCTGATCGGACCGTATCAAAGGAATACACTCGACAAGACGGAAAAGTACCTGAGTAAGCAATAGTCCCAAAAGGGTGGTGAATGAAAGATGGCGATACACTGAAGCAAAATTATCTTGATGTGTATGTATAAAAACATCCGCAAAATTCTCAAGGTATCGTTGAGTACTGTGTCCAGCTTCTGTGTGAGAGCTGTTGTACATGCTGGGGCGGCATTTTCAGCGTGCTTGGAGACCAGAGCCAAGGAGGGGTGCTAGGTCCTTGGGATGGCACCCCATGAAGATCCGGCAAGTCGGCATAGGAGGTTATTCCTCGACGATACCTTGGCGCAAGGACTCGAAAAGTGCTGCCGGAAGTAGATGGCGGTTTCGAGATTCCATTCCCAAGTAGGTTGTGGGGTAGGATTGTATGGCAGAGGCACTCCATTGAGGCCCCCCGGGGCCATGGGGGGCATGATGGGTATAGACATGTGCCAATAAATGCATGGATATCTCATCCAATAATGAAAAATTCCAAAAAAACTCCAAGGGCCCTTGGTTGTTGTTGAAGGCCATGTTGAGGGATTCCATTTTACTGTACATGCTTGAAATGTTTTGATGTTGCAATAATTTGTGTATGTTCCTGTGTTTGGAGAATGATGGGTTGATGAGGATTCTGGGGCGTGAGAGAATGCGTTACCCTTCGGAAGAAGGAATGCATCCTCTCACCTACTGATTTTGATGTTGGAAGTGCATGGGGATAACCATAACACAAACAAAAAAAACGGATTCTGATGGGGCGATCATGTTCAATTCTATAATGATTTCACTAGGTGATGATGTTCACTGTCACATTGTGCTGACGACTAGACTGGCATGGTTAATATTTAAGCTTACTTATCGGATTTTCGTTGAACATTCAGAATTCTGCAACCAGAATGTGCATGCGTATTTAAGGTACGGTGTGAAAATAAGAACCCGAAAGATTTGGAGCTATTGGGTATTTTATACTTTGGCGTTACAAATAACATTTTCAACAATGAACATTGACAATGTCACGAGTTTTAAACACATTAATTTTCACTTAAATAATTTTCGCATGGTCAAGTCCACGATTCTAAATTACACGTTGCGTAGCGAATAAACAACGGACGACGACGAGGTCGTATATGTGGGTTATGAAAACACCTATGACCGACCAACATTGAAGCACCCAAATTGTTTGGTGGTTTGCACTCCGTCGTATTGCTGTAATTTCTTTGATATTTTGGGTGAGTTGCTATGTTGAATGGGGCTTGGCCGCCACCGCCTGGAAAGAACGTGCGACAAAACATATGATCTGACATGTGATGTGCTCTATGACGTTCTTCGTGACGTCACGGGTCTATTAAATAAAATCATAAAATTAACTTTTTGGCTCAGATGTATGCTGTTTCGTATGTTTTTCAGCGTTTCCAACCCTGTTGAAACCATTCTAAGGCGTCCCATGCGATACAATGTCAAAATGGTGGCTACATCATAGATATCTGGGGCATTTTAGGTCATTACCTGGTATTTTACTACGAAAGTAATTGAGAGTGTTCCGACAAAGCCCTAGTCGTGTGCTGCGCCACTTACGGTGGTTCCGGGAACATTGCGTCAAGTAACAGGGTTTCGGCACTACAGCGACACTTTTAAGTGCCATAATAAGATTTTGTTGTAATAAAATACTTTAATTACTTCAGTGCTCAACTGCCTGTGCATTTTAGGGGCACGTTTGATCACAGTTTGATGCAAAATAGGTACCCATCGATAGCTTAGCCGTTTTATGAACCCCTGTAGGAACCGAACTTTCCCCACAATTTCCTACAATTTACAAAAGTTTAACAATTTACCACTTGTTGAAAATTTTACTCTTTCGGTTTTGGGTTTCAATGTCTGTTTTCGTAACTACGGCCAGTGGATGTATACATCTTGGCAACTTGAACACTGGCTTAGGTTTCATAAATTAATTAAAGGTGCAACGAGAGATTTCAAATAACAGGTGTCCTGAAAAAATTTGAAAATTCTGATTTGGCACTGGTGTAAAGTTTTTTTTTTTTTTTTTTTTCACTACAGCGACACTTTTAAGTGCCATAATAAGATTTTGTTGTAATAAAATACTTTAATTACTTCAGTGCTCAACTGCCTGTGCATTTTGGACCTGTAATGTTTGGGGAAAATAAATTTAGAGCATTTTAGGGGCACGTTTGATCACAGTTTGATGCAAAATAGGTACCCATCGATAGCTTAGCCGTTTTATGAACCCCTGTAGGAACCGAACTTTCCCCACAATTGTTGAAAATTTTACTCTTTCGGTTTTGGGTTTCAATGTCTGTTTTCGTAACTACGGCCAGTGCATGTATACATCTTGGCAACTTGAACACTGGCTTAGGTTTCATAAATTAATTAAAGGTGCAACGAGAGATTTCAAATAACAGGTGTCCTGAAAAAATTTGAAAATTCTGATTTGGCACTGGTGTAAAGCTTTATATCAAAAATATCCCCTTCTGTAAGGATTAATCTGAGAAATGTTTCTTTGGTACAAAAATTGTGAGATTTCTAATTTCGTATAGGAGGAAATACGAAATTCAGCCTATGTTTTCTATTGAAATATAAGCATATACAAATCACCTTTTATTTTCATTTGAAGTTATTTCTGTCACCAAATAAAGGGTAGGAGATCCATTGTGCGTCTAATCTGTATAGAAATCATTACATATCACAGAAATACGGATGACTTGAAATCTCTTGTTGCACCTTTAATGCTATCCTTAACTAATTTGCTTTATTAGATCTGCAAACTCTTCCATTTTAATTGAAGTTACAGATTTGTCAACTGAATCACAAGAAGACACCAAACTCAATGATAAATCAAGTTGGACATAACATCCCATTTTGGTGTTATTTAAAAATACGGCCCAAATGGCGTGATATCGGTTAGTTCGTATTGTTATCCTAGCTAATTTGAGATATATGCAAACTCGTTAATTTTTATTGAAGTTACAGGTTTGTTAACTGAATAATAACTTACCAAGAATAGAGCCCCATCCAATTATGATCGATATGGAAGAGCCAACAACCCACGTGTAGGTTGCAAACTGTTCTCTGCTATCTGGCAAAAGAACGCTGAAACTCTTAACAATTCCAACTTCCACGAATATTGAAAAAGTAACTACGCTAAGTATTATCCACGATTTCAAGTTGTCTTTTCCGCCCATGTTTATACGTATTTAATTTGCGACTGGGAAAAAATCAGAATAGAATGAATTACGAGGGCCTGCGCAATTTTTCGTACCGCTACCAATTATCCTTTGCTGTACTAGTTTCTCGCTATGCCTGCTCTCAGCAAACACTACAGAACCGCCCCTCATATCTCTGTTATTAAAATAAATAAAACATTTGAAACAACCGGCACTACTGTTGGAAATTTACAGTGATTCGGCTGTTTATTGTGCCACGTGCAGTGTATATGCGTCATTAGTCATTAAGCCATCAGGAAATTTTTAGCCAATCGGTATCCTGAAGGGGGAAAAAACAATACTTATTATTCAGCCTCCGTACACTATCCTCTACACAAAAAGGCATGATAGCATTTCGGGAATGGTAGCTATAACCAGGTAGGGCAATTAAGATTAAACATGGTTCAACTTTTAAAATGATCCGGTCATGTTGAAAAGTATGCCACATCATTTGTCCAACCATAAGGATTCCAAAAAGGATAGTTTGTTACTATACTAACAACGCAAAGTTTTGGAGTTAGGTTAAAAACAGCAAAAACAGGTCAAAAGGGTTAAATTTCAGTGTATAGGGGTCAAATTTTAAAGTTGCACCGATTTGGATGCAAAATGGTGCAAATTTTTGGTGGCGGTCATAGGATTCAATTAAGGAATAGTTTTGAGTGTCTCAATGCTTAGATACCAAAGTAGGGGGAAACAAGGTCAAGCCCCATTAATACAATGGATATAGACCTTTGTTGCCCCCTATATTGGTAACTAAGCATTTTAGACAGTCAAAACTATTCCTTATTTTAATCCTATGAGCTCCACCAAATAATATGCACCATATTTTATCCAATCGGAGCAACTTTGAAATTTGACCCCTGTCAACTGAAAATGACCCTTTTTATTGATTGTTGATGTTTTAAGCCTATAACTCCAAAACTTTAGGTTATACCTTTTTGGAATCCTTATGATCAGACAAATAATGTGGTATACTTTTCAACACGATTGAAGCAATTTAAAATGTTCCCCCCTGTGTAAACCTGGTTACCCCCTACCTGGCTATAGCTACAAGTCCAAATGCTCTCATGCAATTTTTTGTGTAGGCCATGGTATACTAATGCTGCATAATAAGTGTGGGTTTTTGTCCCCTTTCATGATACCGGAAATTTGCTCAGCTCATGAACATATATAGCCTGTAGATGGTATGGTGGTGCAAAACGGCCCCTGGAAATCTGCTTTTTTCTCTGGGTTGATGCTGATCGAAGGTATAGTTTTCAGTAGTCTTTGAATATCTTGTAATTCTATCTTTGGACCCAAACGACAAATAACTTCTAAATAAAAAGAAATAGTCCAGCAGGTAGTCATCAAGAAATTATCCATTACTTCCGACAAATAAGAGTGACGAACGACGAAAGACGAAATTCAACGACCAATATCGTGAAAATTAAGGGACTTTGGACGAAATTCATGTTAACCAATGCATGGAAACTTTTCCAAGGACGAATTCATCATCCTGCCACTATATTAGCATATAAAAAAATGTTTGAAAATAAATTAGAAACCTACACTACCTGTTCTGGTGCTCATATAGCACAAACAAAAATTTAATCTGAAAGTATTACTTGTTGGTCACCAAAGGGAGAAAGAAACATCAATGGCATTCTTATTTTTACCATTTCCCCTTGTTGAGAATCACAATAGTTTGATAGATAGTTTTTTTAGTAAAAACATAAACAATAAGTGTGTCTCCATTGGACAATGTTATTAGGTTATAGGTATTTCCATGTAATTCTCATTTCGGTGATCCATATAGTACAAGGAAGTTGTTTTTACCTAAAATTTGCAACAGAAGAAACAATTTTGTGTTATCATACTTCTAAAATGTCACAGAATAATGTCTAGAAAAATAACAATGGTGAAAATTGGTACAAATTGGGATGTTTGTAACAGGGGTCAAAGCTAAACAGTGGCAAATTGTTTGAAACCTAAACCAACGTATTCCATATGGTCATGGGGATTAAAAGATAGTGTGCCATATCTGCCGTCCACATTTCGGTTATAGGCTCATAAAGGTTTAATGTCATCCTGGGGTAATTTCTTCAGGAGAGTGACTCCGTATTTTGACGAAAAACGATTCTATGAAATTAGTTCATACTATAACAACATGGTATTGTTGCATTTGTAATTTTTGTATGAAATAGAGTTGTAAGCATGTAACGACCCCATATGATAGACATGCTACTTTTTACCAAATGGTGGAATGAGTGCAAGTATTAACATTCCCTGGTCCTTTGGGACAATGAAGAATTTGGGACCATTTGAGAGATCGGCGCATTTGAAATGTTACCAGATGGACTTGAACTTATTGTATAACTATTAAATTTAACACATAGCTATACGGATTTTTCAATCTTTTGGATATGGCCAAATGTTGGTTAGATTCAGTATATTACTAAATTTCTAGCTCTGGATCCAACAGTTGTTTGACCCCATGAAAAATGCTCCTATATTTTTAGAACAATTTTAAGCAGTGGCGGCACAATTATTGTTACAATGGTAAGTAGGGACATTTTTATTTCTAAAAAATCAGAACATCCATTGTGGGAACATCGTGCCATAATAGGCCTACAAAGGTCAGGTTTTGCATGTTATAGCGCCTATATATGCCCATTCTCTATAGAAAGACGTGTAAACTAACTTTTTAAGGAAAAATTACATATTTGCCCTCAAATGAAATTTCGTAAAATTTACACAGGATGTAGTGTTAGATGAATAAATAATCCAAATCAGTGTCAAAAGTCTGTCGCCTTGATATTTGTTGTTTTTTTGGTTTGTCATAATAAATGCGACTTTCAAACAGCTGGGTGATATATTATTCTCTCATCATGTATTAGTATAACAAAGCCAAAATTAGTTTTTGCAATTATTTTGAGGTAAAACCATTATTATTTATAATTTCTTGCACTAATAGCCAGTGTGGGAATGAGTTTTAGGGGCTGTTGGGGAAGGTTTTTGGTTTTTGTATAAGACATATTAATGTTCTGTTTTCTTCTTTTTATTTATGATGGTCTATTTTATTGCTGTAAACATGAGGGACAACATCAATTTGGGTGAGTATGCAAGGTGTGAGGCGTTTGGTGGCCAGCAGGGTAGAGGTAGAAGCCACTGAATTGATGGAATTTCAAATGGCATTTAATGTATGATGATATCTTCCATTTTGTTAATGAGAATGAGTAGCCATGGCACAAACAACTTCTTTACAACATCGTAGATCATATTGAAAAGCGCGCTACTGCTTAATTAATTTAAATTGGTTGGCGTCACTTGTACAGAACGCTTGGCCCTGAAGCCAAATTCTCCAATTACATTAACATTCTTTCATTGTGCTCATAAAATTCGTTAGACAATTTACAATTTGTTGTTGCCAATAAATCAAAGGGCCATATTAGCGAAAATGTTCTGACATCGTCTTTATTCATTTGACGGTTCTTAATAGCACAGGCAAAACCACACGTTCTTCAAAACATGCCAGAACGAACAGCGTTTCATTATACGTTTGCTAGTTCCCAGTATTCCGTATTATGAATCACCTACCATGAGATTATCGGAACCTCGTTGTCACTCGACGCATTCCTTTTGACGGGTTCCCCTGATGTACATGCACAACACCGTGCAGTATTGGTTGGACTAGATCGCACGACAGCATTATGCATGGTGTGACGTCGTCGTAAGTAGCAGTCATGCCCCGCTTTGTTTGTGGTTTGGCCGTGAGTTATCACAATGGAGTAGCAGTGCCGGGCAGCAAACCTAGACTCCTTTATAGATATTGTTGAGTGTACGGTTCAAAGTTTGTTCGTGCATGGGGCGATTTTAGGTAGCAGGAGGGAATGTAACCAGTGACAAGTGTGTCGTTCGATAATGATTACAGTAATAGGGATAATTGATGTTGACGACTTCTCTTGAGGAATTACTTTATTCAGAATTTGTTTCAAATATTTTTTCATTGTAGTATTAGGTTTTTCATTGATAAGTATTTATTTTGACGATTTGTGTTTTAAAACTGAATCTGTTGCCAACCACCCTTTTCACTCGATATGTATCAACATTTCTTTCTCCTTGTGTGTTACCACATCCTGTCGTATACACAGCCGTCTCCAATTCCACTTGTAATGGAAAGAAAAGACAACCTGAATGACAAAATCTTTCCTTGATGTTCTAGTTAAGAGCTAAATTTGGTCTTAACCGTTGATATTAGGTCTACGACAAGAACTCACAACTAACCACCCGGTTGAAGTAGTCAAATTAACAAAAGAGCCATAACTCACCACTAATGCAAGTGTTTTGTTGTTAACTTGGCGAAATAGTACATAATACAAAATCATTTGTCATATTTTTGACAGTTAAAAAAAACAACGTTCTTAATAATTTCATAATTTAATAAAATTTGGGTATAAAACAGATATTTCTGCTTACAATGACGCCAAATATCTCAATTAAGGCCAAAATAGTTTATTATCTGCAGCTTTCCTCCTCGACTCATAGCTTTTTAAATTAGGTTTAGCTCAGGCCTATGTGTCGGCGGCGATTTTACCATTTTATTTACATTTTAAAGGATTTTTTAAATTAAGAAGGCGATACTTCAATTACTTTTTCTCTAACACCAAGTGTTTCTCAAAATTTGGACCCCACTGCAACCATTAAAAAAAAAATGGAACTCGAATGGACTATATAAAGTATGTTTTTTTTTCAATTGTGTGAAATTTGTTTTATGTCCTTGGAAACAAAGAGGAGTTCTTTGGAGTGGTACATATTGTATATTTCTAAAAACACGCAGCAAAAAAGCCTAGCCATAGTTTTTTAGCCAAAAGAAGCGGAGACAACCCTTTTTTTTGGCACTAAAAAGCGCAAGTCCGCCACAATCTTAATTTATAATACCATTTCATGTTAAAATATATCAACACGTCTGTATGCTCACTGATGCTAGCAAACAAAATAAGGCAATTTTTAAGTTTAGCAACTGACTTTATAAAAGACCAAGAGCTGCTCAGATGGGTATCATAATATTCAGCCTCTACTCACAGTAAAAAATAAAGTGTGTATATACAACTCAAGTTAATGGACTATACTTAAATGGTACTGAAAATACATCCACATGTAATATCTTTAATAGGGGACTAATTGAGGAGAAACACCAAGGTTCAAGGATGTCATACCAACAAACTCCTGAATCTTTTTTAAACAATCATTATGATTTAAAAAAAATCATAAAAATATTTTAATGGATTTGGCAATCATTTAATAAATAAATCTTATCAACTTGGTGTAATTATTAGATGGTTAGCTGTATGGTTTTGTTTGGTAATTTACTGAACTTGAGTTTTTGTGCCTGTGGCTCAAAACCTAGTTAGCTCTTACATGTGTTCCAGAATACTCTGGGAATGTCTATCGACCATCTTGTTGTAACTAAGCCCCAGGGAACTTGGGGCAACCCAAAATTGTTAACTTTGATGTCGCCATTAGCTGGCTTATTATTTAAATTCGATTTCCTTAAATTCGTCAAAAGACCCCTTGACGCAGCCATTATAACTTGCAGACAAGTCTGTGTAGGGCACATGTTGTCCAGTGTGATATACGACCTACGCGGTGGCCAAAGGTCGTGTGAGTTCGAGTCCCGCTTAGACCAATGTTTTTTCCACTTGGGCAAGCACTTTACCATGCTTGCCTCTCTTCACACAAACAAAGCTCTCCATTGACGCCTGTATAAAAAATTTTAGTGACAAGTCCCGAAGCGGTAATTCGCGCCTGTGGAGTACATTAGGGTGACTGACCTAAATATACCACAATCGAATGTGTGTACATTGTACGTGACATGCAAACCATGCTTGACCCGCGCCCACAAACACGTTTTCTCCGCCGCATATAAATATGACAGCAATTAATACTCCTTTGCAATTCCAGTTCAAACTTGGTGTCCACTGCGGAAAAATACCTGCATTTTTCCCATCCCCCCCCACAAAAAAAAAATTGTCACCTTATTTAAAGTGAATTCACCTTTGCATGATACACGTGGGTTCAGGACTGATCTAAGTAATACCGACACACATAGTAGATCTCAACTAGTCACATGTATAATCGCGCATAAATCTAAACCATATTTAGGAGTACTTTTTTTAACCCTCCATTTCCGGATGACTCATGGAGTCAGCAGTACTGAACATAAAAACAACACAACCAGCTGAAACGGAAAGTCTTATTTGAATTCTGTGTTCAGCTTCCAATAGCCGAGACCCAAACCGGATTTTCCCATTATCCATTGCGAATATAATTTTTACCACCCGAGGTCTAAAAAGATTCGCTCTAACGTCATGAACCTACATACAGAATTTCCAAATCCCTCCCAAGCTGTATCGCAATATGACGTTCAACATTCAGTATGAGAGTAATGAGCGGCGCTATTCATTTGTAAAATGTATTGGAAGAAGTGTGTACGTGCTATAATCGAGCGTGGTTGAAAAATGGGGAGTGTTAGGAATATTGTCCATGAGGCGCAACCCAAAGTTACATGGTATGCTTTGGGTATTTGAATGACAGCGACGTATTATAGTGGCAGCGGATTAACTGTATATAAGCGATGTGAATCGCTATATGAATGTCAAACATTACTTTGGAGAGCACGTGTGGTTCCGTGGAAAAGCGCAGGACTCGTGGTATTACATCCGTTTAAATCGTGAGTTCGAGCCCCGCTGTGGTCAAAGTGTGCGTGTCCCTGGGAAGATATTAATCTCAACTACCTATTGCCCCCAGCGACATCTGGGGAGCTATTTATGGGGAATATGTATGATCTAAGTGTTGATGGGCACGTGCACTTGTATAAGGCGTGTCTTTGCGCAGCCACCAAGATGAGTGAAAGCTTGTCCTCTCCTGCAGGCAGTTGTAATAATAATTGGCAACAACGCTTTAACTGTTTGCGCTAATTACAACTTATACAACAACTGTTATTATTAAGGTTTTTGTCTTGTTTTTCGTTGCAATGGGAAGTTGTGGAGGAAATTGCGATTCGTATTTTTCATAGCAAATTTTGGGGTTTTTTTACCAAGCTTGTGAATTATATTGTTAGAATACCTATCGCGTAAACAGTTCTACTTTGACGTTAATAAGTTTAAATTTACATTTTAAAATGGAAATATATC
This sequence comes from Ophioderma brevispina, assembly GCA_023653785.1. Taxonomy (NCBI): domain Eukaryota; kingdom Metazoa; phylum Echinodermata; class Ophiuroidea; order Amphilepidida; family Ophiodermatidae; genus Ophioderma; species Ophioderma brevispina. Next base: position 3,550 of record JAMKCH010077649.1, on the reverse strand, counting down.
GGTAAAGTGAAATTCACATTTTGGAATAGAATACGCGCATTTATATGGACAATGCTGAAATCAGTATCGAAGTAGGGTGAATTTTTGAATGAATGAATGAGTCGTTTGGTAGTAATCACCATTATAATATCAAGGGGACGGAAAATTAAAATAATTTGAGATTATTCATATATTGTCTATTATTTTATTTGGGGGTTTAGTTTGAGGTAACCAGAATCAGGAATAATTTAATTTGTGTCAGCATTTCATTTAATGGATTTTCTTCAGGTAGAAATTCTCATCAATATAGTGATATTCCGCGCCAGGAGCAGTTCTTGCAGAGAACCAGGGTTGGAATGTTTAGGTCACTACGGTTTCATGTGGACAGACGAATTAGTCCACTCAATCTACGTATGACTGCGACAAATTGCATACAGAGTTTTCATGCTGTAAATTGTGTACAACCCTCCCGCATCCCGAACAATATATCAAGAGGTAGTAGAAAAAAGAATAGAAGCCTGGCAAGCATGCTAATTTGCGTAAAAACTTATGTGCCATTTTTGCCTATATTTGGTTATTATACAATCTATTAAAAGGGGGACGACCCCCCCGATTTATTACGTAAAATAAAGTTTTCATCTTGATAGAATGGTCTTCACAGCTAAACCCAATCTGTATAGTTTTGCGCCTCCCTGTATTTCAACCCGTTTCATATGAGAAGATGCTAAACATGTTTTTTCTTAGCACTTATATGTGTTAAATTAATATCGGCGATCAAAATGGTACATTTTCCGCCTCATTATCCCCAGGGGTTACTGCACATAGGAAATAGGGAAGGGGTATGTGAGGCCCTTCATACACACTTTCGCACCTCTCCAGCCGTTCCCTAATGGTGCCGTGAAGCATAAATTCAGTTCTTAACGTCCCCCTTGGGAAATTTTTGCATCAGAAGCTAAATTTTAGCTCAAATTTCAGTTCCAAAGCTGAAAATTTCTCAACAATTTTAGTTCCTAAGCCTACTTAAGAACTTTAGTTCCCAGCCCCCAAAATTCGGGCCCGCACATCCGTACATGAAAACAAGTTGCGTAAGCCCCTGGGCTCAAATGATGCTTTGTAGTAGATCTTGTGAGCACATATTACATCTCCTGTTAGAGCCCGGTAGACAATGTCTGTGAGATGCTGACTTGGTGACTTCTAGAATGCTTGACCGCATTTTATGCTGCTTGTTTCTATACCTATACCCGGCTCTTACCACCTGAACCCCCTTTTTTAAAATGTTCACATAACCAATGACTCTGCTATCCACTTTTATCACAGGTTGTGTAAAATCCACTTTCTTACTAATTTCATGCAATTTGAACTCTGGAAAAGAGGCACTTTCCTATTTACCTTCAGGTTTCAACATCATCATGATCATTGGACCCCCTTCTAGTTTCATACTGGATGACCCGATTTTTATTCAGCTTGTGTATATACCGAATGACCCCGTATTTTTTATCTGAATGACCCGGGAAAGACCCTATTTTTCACCTGGTAAGGCACATAATACCCTCACTTCCATAAGGAAGTGCCCCCGCCACCCGGTGGTCATAAACTATAGTGTCCGTGTGACTCAGTGCCTACCACCCATCTTGTCTATTTGTTTTCTTCATTGAGTGGTTGTTTTTTTTTTTTGTATGAATAATTTGTTTCCGCACTGTCCCCAAATGACCTCGTCTACAAGTCCCGGTTTATTCCGATACATGTTGCTATGGTAAAGGACACTCTTTCCTGGAGGACACTCAGTTCTTTACTCCGGCACTAGTTGACCCAATGTGTTTGAATAAATCTCTCTGATAATAATTTGCTAAATAAGATCTCCCCATCACGAATACGTGCTACAAATCATGCTAGAATGTAAATTAATTTTGGCCGGAAACTTGCTGCCATCTTGATAATTATATCACTTTTCACTTTGAATATACCATTGCAGTGCTTCACACCTTGCAGGCAGAGCCATTCAAACATGTTCAAATATACTAACAGAAAATGAAAAACTCCTAAAAATGCATTTATGATCTATATACCTTTGTCGCAATATGGGCGTATACGTCACTTAAGATCAATCAATTAGCATCTTGCCAGGCTCCCTATTTCTCCTTTTTTTTTTTTTTGATATGTTGTTTGGGATATATCTTTACTGCTAGTTACAGCATTAAGACAACCTTCTGTAGCAATTTTGTCCAGGTGTACCAGTATTTTTCATAGATTGAGGTGGTATAATTGCATATTTTGCAGTTGATACTATTTCGAATACATAAACGAGAGGGGTAGATTTTTAGGATACGAATTTCCCTCAAATTTGTGACTGGACCACTTACATGACCTTTCGAAAACCGCAACCGTGTTTTTGAACTAGCCTGCTGTCGTGATCGTCCCCATAGAAACGCGTGCTTTGACTTTCTGTCAGAGGAAGGGGAGTCGTTCACAACAGAAACTACTAATTATCATCTTTTACATAAAGATGGTGTAATTAGTTCGTCTTATTCAACTTCATTGTGTGATCTAATACATTGGAAGCATTCCATATGTAAAAACCCGGGGTTTGAGAAAAATTGGGGGCGCTTCTTCATCCTCATTTCTCTTTAAAACGTTTGTAGCAATAACGCAAACATGGTAAATCAACACCAAAGAAAGGCCAAAACAAGTTTGGCTCAAAAGACCGCGCACAATTCTCTTACAATTGTCTTTTAACGCATTATTTTTTTTAGGTTTAGGTTTTTTAGTTTTTGCTCACTTGAAAGGATTTTTTTTTTAAATTGGGTAAAAATGCAATATTTTTTTCGTAATTCTCGCATTCGCATTAGCATTTTTCACATTTTTCTTCGGAGAACAGACTTGTGAGCTAAAAGCTATTTCATATGATGTCATCTTTCAAGCAAGAGAGCTTCAGTTTTTTTTTAAATCAAAAGGATTCATGTTTGTAATTCTATTTTGTGACAGACGGACTTTAGATTTTATATTTCAGAATTTTATTTGTCATTTAAAATAACCTGCGTAATAGCGCGATCCAATCCAATGTAGTATTTCTAAAATACGCGCGCGACATCGCGGGTCATGGTGAGAGCACAAGACTTTTTCTCACAATGACTCATGCGTGTGACGTAGCCGGTAAATTAAATTTATCGGGGCCCTGAAGATGGATACACATTGCGAAAACTTGATTTTCAAAATCAAGCAACCAAGCCTCAAAGGTGACTTTGAAGCCAATACCAAACGCTAAATTAAAAGAAATGCAACACTTTTCAGTTCACCTCCATTGCGGCAAACTTTAGTTTATCAAACAACCTGAAATCTAATTAATAGGCCCCCTATTGCGAGTTCAAAAAAAGATTTCTTTAACATCGAATTCATTCCCACGTAAGCTTTTGCCTGAGGCTGAGGCTGACTCCACTGGTCCAAATTGCCGTACCGCGGCCGCGTTGCACAATACTCATGATACCATGACATTTTGATTTTTATACGAAAATGTATTAAGACGACAACACTTTACATTTTCAGTCATGTCATGTTTAGCGGCGAAGGAATTAAT
>JAMKCH010077639.1:0-43979 GCA_023653785.1 Ophioderma brevispina | reverse complement strand
AGGGTTTGGATACTCCAAAATATTTGTTCTAGATTGAGGTGATACTGAAACAGCCTGTACTATTTTAGAGGTGGTCAATAGTAGTGAGGTTAATGGGACATTATCAATTTTCTCAGCTTTTTATATATGTATATTTGTGTGTAAGTCACAGTGGCGAATTTTGGTTCTATTATTTAAAAATATACCAAACATTGTGACCTGGAGGCCATGTGTACACTTGTAAGAATCACTGTAAAACTTACAAGAGTGAGGTTAACATGTGATAATTGACAGTAGTGTAGTAGTAAATACAAAGTTCTAAATCCAGTTTTGTTTTAATGATGGGGGTGGCCGGATTTTACCTCACTCGCAGCAATTCCATTACCCCCCACCCCCTTTCCACTTGACCCGTTCAGTTGCATCCTCAACCCAAACCTCATACTCTCCTCCTCTATAGATACTTCTTTATTTTTTGAACACGAAAAAATGGACATTACTACAAAATATTTTCAGCATAAAATATGTTATTGAAAAGGGCACAATAATTACTTTTTGCAGTAAACGATGGCAGAATAACACAGCAGGAAAAAATGATTTATGCTAAAAATAGGTACTATTTTGGACATAAAATCAAATTTTAAATCGGTACAACAGAATTTAATTTTAATTTAAAGATTTAAAAACATAAATCATCTAAATCTCAAATCATACTCATAATATTTTGTCTGTGTAATAAAAAACATTTGGAAGTTAAAGGGTGTATTTGTAATTTGACAAGTGTACTTACAGGTTTTAAAAACTCACCAAATGGCCATTGACCACAAAGAGTGCAACAATCTGTAAAACTCATATATCGGCATACGATCACAGTCACAAACCAAACTTTACAGATTCAAAGTAAAAATCCTACCTCAAAAAAACCCCATCAAATGAAGTGAACGTTATGTGACATCCCATAGCAATAAATGGTTATTGTCCCAAATGATTGAGGGTTGAGCCCACCGGTTGCCTCTGAATGCAAAAGAGTGAATTTCACTCTTATGAGTGACTAAAAAGTCCCACTCAAAAAGAGTGACAATTCCATATTTGAAAGAAGTGAAGTAAAGCAATTAAAAGTTTTGACTGCATACCATTATGTGATGAGCCCAATTTTGGCTTTTGTTTTTTTAGATGTTAGAAAAAGCAGCATCTGGCTTATTTGCCAAATATATGTGAGAAACACTTTTTTGGCTTAACTTGAGGAGGTCACCACAAGGAATAACTTGAGAAAAAGGTAAGTCCAGCCCCCACGCAATGAGTGGGGTTTTTTTTTTGGTGACCTCGCTAAGTTATCTAAAAACTGAGAGAAATTGTGAGACCTGGGTTGCAAATAATGGTTGCTATCAATATTAAGTATAAAATCTGTAGGAATATCAAAAAAAGTTGTCATTGATATGTTTATTTACCGACAAACCAATTTTAACAGTATTCTACAGGAACACCTGGAACTGAAAAAGTGCTCTGACCTCCAGAGTCCACAGTGCATGATAGTCACACGGTTCCAGAGTAGCCGAAAAAATTGAGGATATCGACCCTATTTCATGATTGATTGGGTAGGAGATATTGATTACCTTCAAAAGAATGTTAGCTTTTAGGTTTGAGAGGGTTCCATGAGGAGAAAATGATGTTGTTTTCATCTTGGCCATTTGTACAGGAACGAATGGAACCAGTAATTAGTGGTGTGAAACCATGAGTTCCCTTGCGTCATTGGGGAGGAAGCCAATCTGTAATTACGGACCTGAGATAGGCTTTTTTGTACTTCATTGAATGAATTTTTCATGCCAATTCTGATATAGCAAAAAATGATAATTTATATATAATAGAAAAATGAAAATAGTAATTTCTTAAATTCTCATTGGCATGAGGTCCCAAAAATGTTAAGATTCCACAAGCGACCATAATACGGAGTTGTTGTGACTTGTCTAAATTGTTATGGATCAATTATTATTTGGACATAGATTGTTGAATAAATTAAAAATAAAATCAAAGGGCACCCATGGTAGTGATCTTAAAACCAGTGAACTATTTACCAGACATGTTTGTTCACTGTTGAATGCATCCCTCTGTTGATTTTTAAATTGAACATTAATTGAACAGTTTTGCCACAAATACAGATAAAGCCCACACACATATGTCAACACGCTGGTATGAAAAACCTGGGCCCGTAGTTATCCATTTTCTAAAACTTTTTTTTTTTCAAATCGGGTAATATTACTGACATTGTAGGACGCAATCTTTCCAGTTTGATTATTATCCATTCCCTTAACAATGAAAATCAATCTACAACCTACAGAAGTTTAGTAATAACCATGTTACCAGCAATAGCAGACACCACCTAACATAATACTCATGATTTGAAATTTTGAAATTTGATTTGAAATGCCTCTTTCAACGGGGAAAATAACCTTTGTTTAGGCCTAAAAAACTTGTGGGTGATGAAGAGCCTTACTCCCGGGGGCCGGGGGGGAAAAATACATAATGAAATGGACTATGGTGTGAGGCTGGTGCTTCGAAACCAAGGGTTTTATTCGGTACAGAGGACTCTGAAACATAGGGGTCTTTGGGTGAGAGACAGCCAAATGCCTAAAAATAGCAATTTTTAACAATTAAAAAAAAAAAACAATTTCCCCAAATGTGGTCTTTTTAGCAAATTTTGTAAACGAATCACCAATATGGGGTCTTGAGTGAATATTCACAAAAGTTCCACAAAAAAAAGGGATCTTTCAGTTTGCTGAAAATTTTAAAACAATATGGGGTCTTTGGGCCTGACATTTCAAAATATATTTTTTTTGTGTAGTAAATATATAAATAGTCATTTGAACAAAGATAGTCACCTAAAATGCTTAATTCAAAGTTAGAGAGAATCAGATTTGCCGTTGTCATGCAGTAAACATTAATGCATGGTATAACAGTGCCAAAGGATACCATGTGTAACACAAAATTCCAGATCCAGACCTTTAATAACAAAGTTATGATTTTCTATATGAAGGACTTCGATTTGAGCTTGTTATTTCACACAGTGATTGGTATATGGACCAAGCAAGTATGTATATGCAAAAAAACATGATTTTGTTTTGAAATTGAAGTGCAACCCTACGGGAAATCTCTGATCAGCCTTTAATGTCTTCACTCCATTGGTAACAAACATATTGTTTAGCACGCGATTTAAGGTCATGCAGGTGTGCCCTTTTTGGACCCCACAACAACTTATGTGGTGGTGGGATGGGGTAGGGTTATAGGTTGTGCAATTGACCAACTTCCTATTTACATGTGTGATCGGTCAGATAATCTACAGGGTGAGTCAGAAAAAAGTACAACCAAATTAGGGATTTTTTTTATGAGAAACCTTAACGAAATGTACCAAATTAGTTTCCTGATTTAAATAGCCGTTTAATCACTTTCAATAAGTTTTATTTTTTTAAATCGATCACGCCATTCAAAGAGCTACAGTTATTTTTGTGAAGGTATCTATTTTCAGGCCCCGACAAATTGCACACTACCTGTATAGTGTTAGCACCATGAGACTCCGTTTACTAAGTCAGCGTGATGGCTTTCAAATAGATTAACCGGTTTGATTTCTTTGGGCGCTGTATTCAAATGCACGCATGCCATGTGCTCAATGATAATGTAGAATACTTAAGATTTAATGAATTTAACATAATATTTAAATGAAACATTTTTTTTAAAACGGTTTTTTAATTTTATTATATTTATGTATTTTGGAAGTTTTTTAACTACATGAATATCAGGCAAGTTGAAATGAATGCTGCAAATTGTTGCTTCAAGTCCAAAAATTGATTTCATTAAATTTTTTTTTGATATCTGGTTTCATTTTACAGTCCTTCACCAGCAATGTAAACAGACTTTTTTTTGGGGGAGTGGACCAAGCGGTGGGAACCATTTAGCTTTTGGGGCATCACTAAAACCCATTTTACAAAGTTGACATGGTAAACATTTCAATACATCAATTTATTACTTTTCACTGATCTCTATCGGTGCCAGGAGGAGGCAAAGATTTTGAGTGGTGAGTGGGGATCCCGCCTTACCCCTCCCCCTCCCATCCTCCCACAGACTGGTTACGTCACTAGAGTTCCCTCACATTTATTCCAAATTTAAATTAAATGGGAGGGTTAGATTCAAATCCAAAGCTGACGTAAAACCAAGAGTAGTCTTTGGGTTACTCTGGCGTGTAACTTGTTTCGGTCTTCCGCATCGGGTACTTTCACTTCGCAAACTGTAACTTTTGAACGCATTATCAATTTAATGCCTTTAATTTTTGCTATGAGAAGCTAACAAACAGGGGAATTTACTACCGGAAGAAAACATATGAATAGCACAAGAGGGTTTTCCATTAAAATTGCTTTAATTTAGTTTGTACTTTTGTTGGACTCACCCTGTATAAAAGGTGGGTGGAAGATTTAGGGTTCAAACTGTTACAGAGTGGTTGGGTATGGTCGCATATCAACAACGAGGTATTCCAGGCTCTGCATTATTTTATTACACAAGGGTTGCTTTAGCACGCATTGGATGCAGAGTTATTGATTTTTGGTAATGACCACTGTGTAACATGTTTGAGCACCTTCCAACAATTAAACTCTTCGGAAAACTTTTAAATTTCATTAGTGAGTAACAATAATAGTCTCATTATTATTTCCAGACATGGTGACAATTCCACAAAATTTTGTTAGTGACATTTTAAAGCATTATGATACTTACTAATTCGTTAAAATTCAATTTCATATAATTTGCTCTACCACCACAACTCAAGAGCCTTTGACTACAAACGTGGTAGGGGATAGAGCATGATATACTTTTATGACAGGTTAGGAATATAAATCAGAGATGCCGGGATCCTTCCATTTTTTGCAGGAATTCTGTTTTTTTTTGTAATCACAGGAAAAGATCTGGATTTTTTCACAGCCATCCAGTTGTATTTAATGCAGGAGAAAAATGCACAAAAACAAAATCAAGGGCTTTGCATTAGGGATTTTTTTTTGTAGAAGCTGAAATATCATCATGGTTTTAGGGTACGAATATGCAACTTGGCTAAAATGACTGTTTTGTGCACATGGTTCCAAGTCCGTATTGTAGTATTATGCTGTTTGTCAGGTTGTTCAGAATATTTACCTTGTGTACAAAAAGCGCAGTCAGGGAAAAGGGAAGGAGAAATGGAAACACGGAAGGGTGAGAAAAAAAGGAAACTGGAAAGAGAGGAGAGAGAAGAGGGGAAGGAGGGGATTTCTTGTAGCTTCAAACAATTTGTTGTGAATTTTGTGTTCTTGAAACACTCCTTTTTTCCCTTTAAGATGACAAATCCAGGAGCTTACGGGGGCTCCGCCTCCTGGGGGGGTGACACCCCCACTGGGGCTTCATCCCTGGACCCCACTCGTGTAGGCCTTCGTGGCAAAACGCTTGCACTTTAATCATTCCCCCAAGCTGGTAAAGCAATCATGGAACTTCTTGAGTCTTGCCCCTCTCAGAGGCTTAAGTGAATGCCAATTGGATTGTTGAGTAGGTCGGTGTCCCCATTGGTGAATTGTGCATAAGATTACCCATAGGCTCCACCCCTTTCACACAGATATTACACCACACGTTGCCCACCTCTAATTCTGACGGCAACTTTAATGACAGCATTTTAAATGCTAAGAATCTAGAAATTTAAAAAACATGACATGAGTAATTTTCAGTTAAGGAGTGTAAATCAGTCACTTCATAAAATAGACAACTTTAAAGGTCATAGAAAGAACAGATGACTTGGAGAATATAGAGGTGACAGTGAAGAATAAATAAAACTGGGCATGGACTGAAGAAGGTGATATTACTTATTAGTGAACATTTTTGTCAGAATACTGCTGGAAGATAGACGAACTTATTAAAGACTTATTTTGGTTTGTGATTTTGTGCTGTAGAAAGTAAATATAGTACATGCATGGGATGGGCCGTTGGGCAAGAAAGCAATTAAAGCTCATGTACGTAAACACATGCATAAATCATCTGAACATTGCTAGCAGGTAATTAAGCTTAAAATAAGTAGGCCTAGGCCAAGGGCAAGGCTAAGCTTAAGCCTTAAATAAAAATGACCAAATACAGCCAAGCAAGCCAGCTCGGCTGTTAAAGAACACAAAATGCACACAAGCATAGAACTTAAAAGAAAAGAAAAAACCCCAAACTAACCAGCTAATTAAATGTGCTTGTTCCGATCACCTTTGGGACCCCCGTAATTTACTTGGAAGTAGTATCAATTTTGATATAGATGAAAGGTTACATTTTTCTCATTGCCTTCCTGAAATTTCATCTTTTAAATCCATTCCTAAGATGCAAAAAAAATAGTATTTTAATGGTTAACTATGAATAGGAGATTGCACTATGCATTATTGCTACTCCCATCGAAACCACAAGTTTGTTTCCCATGATACTTGGGAGTCAGTGTATGAAAGTGCCAGGCCCTCATATCAAGTAAAGAACACAATAGACAAAAATCAGAACAAGCACCTTAAACATGTTGGTAGCACTTTTGCAATGGAAAATTACCAATTGTCTTTTCAAGTCATATGTATTTTATTCAGGAATTGGTGTTTCTGATGGTCCTTCTAAGTGCCTTAAAAGTTCTAAACTCCACAAGCTCCATCCAGGTGGCAGTGCCCCTTGGAGTCTCAGACATGGGTGCAAGTGCAGTGACTGGATCTACCCACCCCCCCCCCCATGGGTGCTCCAGTCGGTGTGCTTGTTCCGTGGGGGGGGGGGGTCACATGTTTTCAGGTTTTTTTAGAAGAGTTACTATCATCTCTGATTAATGAGCTTATTTGCATACATTCAAATAAATCTCATTGATCGACTCTACCGCCATAACCCAACAGCTGATTAACTTCTAGCTTACTAGAGTGATAGGATATGAAGTCAGGTGCCAGGTTATGAATATTAATGATCTTATTCACCAGCCTAATTGTGGGGCCATCTTAATTACGCACCATATGTCTTGTTTTATCTGTAATCGAGAATATTATGAAGACATAATAAAGGCAGTGTTGCATATCTCATTTTGCATGTAATAGTATACCACCTTTAACAGTGTGTTCATTGAATGTATGCTACACTACTCATTGAAAATTCCAAAAGTGAAACTTTTTTGTAATTGCATGTTTCTACATTCCAAATCAAATCAAATTTTACTCAATTTTCACAGATGAGGTGTCAATTTGTACAGCTTAGTTAATTTTGAATTTCCCATAACTTTCCAAAGCCAAGAATTGCAAGTGAAATTTGGTACTATTAGAGGAGCCCGAGGCTTAGGAAAGTTGATACCAAATTTGACTTAACTATTTGAACCTGTAACCCAGCACAGTACCTCATTTTCAACGAGTGTTATTTTTGGTACTTGGGGTGGATTGTAGATGTGCAAAAAATAACATGAAATTATCTGTAATCAAAACCTAATTTGTGAAGACTAATTATATATGATACCTCCTACTTGAAAACATACCAATTACCCTCTTTCATACTCATAAATGCATGGTAATGAGTTTTTGAGAGATTTTAAATTTAATGGTTCTAATATCATGTTCACTTTGTACAAGGGATGATTTTGGCACTCATTAAAATGGACAAATTGCTGAATAACTTGTATTTGTTATAACTTTTTCTCAAGTTGTAGATTATCTACAAGAAAGGTTTTCATTTTATATGGATTAAAATGCACTGTATTTAAAGGAAGAAGTTCAATTTCTTTGAAAGAAGAAATAGAAGAGGAGGAGCTTGACTTGTATGTGACTGAAAATAACTGACTTCTCTTTCCTTTTTACAAAAGAAACTAACAACAAATAATTTAAGGTCAAAAAGTGGTGTAGATCCAATCCAAATAAACCTTGCAAGTTATTATATCAAAAGGTTCTTACTAGGTAATTTCAAAATCTCAATTTCTCCAATACTATTACAAGTGGTGGTAGGGATGAGATTGAATAACTCACAGTGACAGACTCATTTTCAACAAAATATAAAATTCCTTCAACTTGCTCATAAATGATTGACTGAAACTAGAGGAACTAAACTAGCTTGGGTTCTCTGAAAAAACAAATTTGGAGTGGTTTCGGAAAGGAACTAACACCACTACAAAGCATTCCATTATACATAAAGGTGGTGTTTTGGACTCGGTCATTTCAGGTGAGAGTTAACACATGTAAGAGCATTGCAACCATGCAAAAATATGGCTTTAGAAACAAAATTTGAGGCACACTTTTTCAAAATGTGCCAGTGCCTCTTTAAAGCAGATAACAAAGTCATTGCACTTCCATCTAGATCAATTATTTCTTCTACGATAGCTGGAGATTCATGTCCTCAATTATATCCAATATTTGTGATCTACACTGTGTTTCCATGAATAAGAGTGTGATGAATGGAAAGGCAAATAATTAAGAAATGATAAAGGGTTTTCTTATATTTGGCTGAAAAGGGTAGATCCATCATAGCAGATAGATAGCTGGGCTCACTTTGTTTCATTTAATATTACATGACTGAAATTCTCATTACATGATATATGAAGCAATCGGCCTAATGAGTTTTAAGTCGACATAAATCAAAAATTGACTTTTTAATTTCTATTCTTTGAAACTTTTAGTATAGACCATGAAAATAAAAGCCCTGTTGTATGAGTGAAAATCCCCAAAATCTAACAAATTTGCTTTCTTCACAAAAATCAATCCTTTCTTTACCCCCCAAAAATGGCCAAATGGCTGATTTTACACGATGTATACACCAAATTAAAAAATATTCCCAAAATGTCAAATCATGGTCAGTCAGGTGTTAGGCCAATAGAACAGGTGTTTTTTTTTAAATTGAAACCTTATACACAATGGTTTGTTGAAAAGTTATTGACATTTAAAATTTCTTAAAATCAAATATTACCTTATAAAATTCTGGCTGCAGGAATATGTGTGTGTGTGTGTGTGTGTGTATGTAACTATATATGTATATTTGCATGGGTCCTATCATTCTTAGTCTTTGGTTATTGGCTTTTGAGAGACCCCAGCGAGGTACCCAAATATATTTGGTACTGGTATATATGTGCTGCCCGAATTTTCAAACATGGGTTCTGTGGGAATGATTTTTGTTAAAAATTGGGTTTTTGTAAATTTAAGATTGTTGTCAGAAAAATAGCTTTAGTACTTGATTTCCATTATTTTTTTAGGTGTTTGAAGAATTTGGACAAGAAAAATTGGGGCAGTGGAATCCAAATAGGTTTGAAATGGGAGTCTGTGGAACTGAAAATCATGGGTGGCATGCCCAATACTGCCTTTCAATGTGAGTGCCTCAAGGGAGATAAGCCTCATTTTTTTAGAGACAGCTTACAGAACTACTGATGCATGTGTGTTGAGCTGTTAAAGCAACACTGGCACATTTTCACAAAATATGAAATTTCTTCAATTTATCCCCAAAGGATAGGCCATTGGAAGAATACAGATATGTGATGTGATCAAGCAAAATGAGTCTGAAGTCGTAAATTTTGATTTTTGAGATATAGCCAAACAAAGAAGAAAATCTCTTTTGTTTCCTATTGTTTTTGCCACCCTTCAACTGATTATATCTTTGGAATTAATTGGTCAATTTCAATGGGGGTTTCAGCAAAATATAGCTTTTAAAATGTTGCATACAGTTACATAGGAAAGTAAAAATTGAATCTGCCCGACTTCAGACTCATTTTGCTTGATCACATCACATATATTTTACACATAAAAGTAACATCCCCAAAACAGATAGGGGCTAAAGACATCCAGGTAATTTGTAACTTTTAAACTTGCCATTACTTTAATCAACAAGCGTGTCCTTTACATGGATATATCAGACTCATACTCATTGATATTAAAACAAAAGGTCAAAGACCGGACAAACAGGGTGGATGCCGTGGGAATCAACTCTGGCATGTATTTTCTTTTGTTAAACGTCATTTCCTTCGTCTGCTAAATAAAATCACTCCAGTGTGATTTTATTATAAATTCAGTCTATTTACCCATAAGGGCACTGATTTGGGCTTAATCAATTCAGGTGAGGGCTAATGTATATAAAAGCTTTACAAATATGCAAAAAATATCAATTTTGAAAAATCTTGAGGGCACACTATTTTTTGAAAGTGAGAGTGTCTCTTTAAACAGCCAAAGGCAAAGATCAGGATTGGGTAAGCAGCAGGACATGGGCAATGTTCAAAAATAGTTTCAAGAACAGGTGTCTTCCTGTTGACTGCAGTATTCACATTGAAAGTCAGAAAAGTTGAGTAATGCAGAATTTCCCTTTTTTTCTTTAAGATTGTATCAAATTGAATCTTTGTTTCCTAGCTATAAATATATAAGTTTCAGTTGACCGCAACAGTATTAAAATATTGCCAAAGGAACCTTTCTGGCAACATTCTGAGGACATTCTTAAACTTGTTAAAGTAAATGGAAAAGAGTTGTGTGCAACATTGTCTGACATTAATCTATTTTTTGCAGTGTATGTAATTTACCTTCTTTTCCGGATCAGTTTGAAATTGCACCTTTTACTTCCTGCCATTAAGAGGGGCACAGGCACATTTCCAGCAAAATTCCTTAAATTTGCTCAAATGAATAGATCAGACCAGGGATCGGATTTGCAAATGGCACTAAAACAGTTTTATACCAAGGAATCTAATAGCCACTAAGAAGGGCCCTAGTTTTAAATTAAACTAAGTTGATCATTAGGCCAAGAAAAAAAAACCAAGTTTGTCTCAGAAGAGCGTGCGCATTTTGTTTAAAATTGGTCTATTAGTGCATTTTTTGTGGGCCGCCAGCTATAGCTGGAGGACCACTTAGCAATCCGCTGTGCGTGTGTATGTGTGGATGTGTGTGTGTGTCACTAAAATGTTAAGTTTTTTTTAAAAATTGACCTCAATTGAAAAGTTGAAGCTCAATTGGAACCAAACTTCTGTCATAGGTGCACCATGGGATCCCTCATATGTTGATGAGGTCAAAGGTCATGTGCCGAGGTCAAAGGTCATGTGAGGTCAGGTCATGTGAGGTCAAGTTGAAAAATATGCTAAAAATGTAAAATTGACCTCAATTGAAAACTTGAAGTTCAATTGGAACCAAACTTGTGTCATAGGTGCACCATGGGATCCCTCATATGTTGATGAGGTCAAAGGTCATGTGCCAAGGTCAAAGGTCGTGGAGTGGCCCACAGCTTATATTCTTTGAATATATCGAGCGTGAAAGCCGAGACCCGCGAAGATTTTAGTTTAGTTTATCAGTCAAAAGTTCTTTGTATACCATGTCCCACCATTAAAGATGTAGACCTTCAGACAACGTAAATAAGGCCGTGGTCCCCAGTCCTGAAGGCAGGGGTTTACCGGAAACATTGTAACCCAGCTCCAATGAGAAATATTTCCTCTGATTGTGTGCGTTTCAGATGTGCAATCCTAATCTTTTGAAGTAAAATGACTCTGAGTTTTATTTTGTTTGAACAACTCTGGATTTGTTTTTAATTTTATGTCTATTTAGCCCTGGAAAGTCTTCGTGTTTAGACACTGCTTTCCAATGATGCCCGGGATTGCAGGACGACTTTGGACAGCCAGAGGTTTCCACCCTCATCTTACAAACGCTGTGCGTGATTACATCGGTGTAATTCTCCATGTGCAGGGGATCGAAGATGATTAATGTACGGGGGGGGGGGTGGCACTCAGACCACTTCATACACATAATGGTGGAGATATGACAAATGCTTATTATCCTTGCTGACGTTCTTGATTTATTGACACATGCAACCCAAAAACTGATCAATAGGACTTGTGATCAGAGTATTTTTCCTTCTTTAGACATCAATTCGTCATGTGGGATGCAACAAGCTCGTAACTGACATTTCTGGCGAAATTGAGTTATTTATATATATGACAATAGATCATTACGCTAATTTGGGATATACAATTTCAGGGACAGTCTCAATTTAATATGCAGAGTTATTACAGCCTAATAGGCCTATTTAGGTGTAGATCCGACTTTGTTGCACTCAAAATTGAATTGCTTGTAATGTCAACAAAGCGTTAACTGCTAATACGACTTTTTTGCACGACACGGGAAAACGAGTATGTTAGATACAATTGTATTTCTTTGTAAAGCGAGTAGGCAGGGGACTAGGTGTTTTGTTTTACAAATGTTTTCTCAGTAAAATCTCCCCAAAATCATTTTTGTGAAAAGAGCAATTTCATCTTTTACCAAATTTATGCTAATTTTGGCACAAAAAACCTTAAAAACCTCTCAAAAATGGTTGTTACGACCTTTTCCACTCAATATTACCCCAGAACTTAAATAATTTACAAAAACAAAATACGCGGTAATTAACATATCTTTCCAGTATAGGCTCAATTATTGCAGAGTTATTATTAGCCTAATTAGGTGTTATATCCGACTTTGTTGCCTCAAAACTGAATTTCCCCTGTCGTGCAACAAAGTTCCTTAACTGGTAGATAGACTTTACATACATACTCAAAGTATTTTTATATATCGCTGCACATAAAAGCCGCAGCGCTGTAGAAACAAACTGCCAAAAAGTGAAGCAAACAAAAGGAAAAATAAACAAAAAAGACCATTTTTAAGCTGGAGATACATGTGTTTTTCAATTGATCTTAAATGAGGAACCATTAGGAAGCCTCTCTGAGCTGGCAGGCAGACCATTCCAGACGCTGGAGCAGAGTATGAGACTGTACTTCTTTCAGCAGATTTCAAGTTCTTATGGATTTTTGTTGAGCTAGATGAGTGGTGTCAGCAGACGAGCGTAGCCCAGACGATCCGGGCGATGTAAAAGAGAGCACTGATATAACTAGTCTGGAGTCATGCCATGAAGACATTTGTAGACAACACCATGATCTTAGCTGGATTCTATCCTCCATGGGTAACCAATGGAGCTGATTACTAATACGGAGATGCTGGTCCCCGTTTCAAGGCACACAGATCAATTTTGCTGCCCAGTTCTGGATACGCTGAATTTCTGATATCAGTTTTTGGTTTGATCCTAGAGAAGGCCGTTACAGTAATCAAGTCTAGAGAGAATCAAGATTGGACAGGTGTCATAATCCAATAATCTACGGATTCGAGAAATTTGCACAGTTGAAAGTTCAAGTTTGTAACATAGAAGTTCACATAAGTTAACATGACCGATGCTGGTCAAAGGTGACACCCAGGTTACGAACATGTCCTTGGGAGATGAAGTTTCCTCAAAAGCAACTTTGTTGCCTGACACGGGAAATCAGGGTTGTAGTTGACGCCATTTTAAATTAGCCATTTCTTATTAGTCGACTTAAGTGGGAAATGAAATATTTATAAGATCTTTAAAAAAAATACGTTTTTATCGTGTTTAAGAACTATTTTGCATTTGAAAGGTCACAAAAGAATGAAACACAAAAATGCTTCTCCGGTAAAATAATGAAATGCAGATCACTTTGTTTGCACTCACATGACGAATTATTCCCTTTTGTAAGTACTAAACCACAAAGAATTAAACAGCAATTTCATGTTGCTATTTTTTCAGTGGTCTGTCTAAACTTTATTTGAGAGAAGAATTGATCAGAATTGTTGGGTGTTCCCACCCATGGAGGGGACTTTATACTAAGAGATATGAAGCAAGCTGTTGCTCCCTCGTGAACGGGTCATCATATCAAACCCCCGTTGAGGTCATTTTTTTTCAAACAAAATGCACACAATTGAGATCTTTTTTGATGTTTTTTGAGGCCTGTCAATTCAGCACCAATCCACCTCACGCTTAGAACAAAAGTTCTCACTTTTAAACTATGAACCCTTCGTTAGTGGCCGGGAGGAGGTTAACCTTCTGCCCGTTATATGATGGGGGCGGGTAAACATGTACTCCAGCCCAAAACAAGCCTGATTTGTGGTTTTGGTGATTTTTTTGTCTTTTTAATTTTGCTGTTTGCAAGAAAATGATCTTTTTGTGGATCAAAGTGGGCTGATTTTAATAAAAACCAAGCAAGAGTGATGCACAAAATTTTCTAATTTAAAAGATTTTTGATTTTTAGAGTCTTTCATCAAAAAATACATTAAAACAAAAAACAAACAAAGCAAAGCCAAACAAAAAAATCACCTGATGATATCCCACGTGTTTATTTATTTATTTAATCGTTATTTATTTCAGGAATTCTCACTAACAAATGTATTGGACTCCCAGGAAGACCTGATAACAAAAATTAACAGTAATACAATATACAGAAAAATAAATTTGGTACAAATAATCTTACATAACACATATACATGTATATGTGCTATTAATTATGTACATTATATACATCAAATAACACTGTAGCACTTTGAAGTTGTAGCAGGTACACACACACAAAACACACACACAGATACCACACAATATATACATACAAATGTACACATGCACAATAAACACAATGAATTGCATGCTAAACCTACACCCCCACAATGCTTATTACCTCACACACACACATTTCAATTTACATACACATAAATATGAAACAGGATATCATGTGGTTATGACAATTTTAAAAGTAAAACAAACTCATGGAGCTAATTGACTCGTGTGTCAGTTGTGTGTAGATTATTCCAGAGTACCGCGCTCTGTACTGGAATGTTCTTTTACCAGCTTTGTTATTCCTTGATGGACTGCTCACATGTTACTGGCATGACTAAGAGTGCCTTTAGAATGTGTTGCACTGGTTAAAAGTAAAAAAAGAGGAGATATAATTCAGGAAGCAAAAGCTTAAGGCATGTAAAAGTTAAAATTAAGATCTGGATAATCATCTTCTCCTCAGATTACTCCAACCAAGCTCTTTCATCATTTTGCCACCGACTGGTTCGAAGTCTGCTGACAAAGGACACGGTTTGGTGTTTTGGTTGTTGTTTTGTTTGTGCATACGAAAACCCTTTAAAGTTTGTGGTGTTGTATAAATTGAAACAATAACAATGTTCTTTTTTTATAGGACTCCCACAAATGTTATTGATTGGCAAATCCTTTCTGTACTTTTGAGGGTTCACTATAGAGGACAATTTTAGTACACTATAGAGGACAATTTTAGTATCCTTCAGAAACCCGCTTTTTTTTTTCTTGGAGCGAACTATAGTAATGGCCATGACAAGAAGCTCTGCAGCTCTAATAACAAGGGACGGCTTAAAGAGAGACTGGCACTTTGAAAAATAGGCACTCTAGATGTTTTCAAGAATGCTATTTTGCATCATTGTAAAACGGTATATGGTACGAATTTCATAAGTTGGTCTTCAAATTGTGGAGATATTACACTGTCCACAAAATTTTATGGTTCAAAGTAAAAATTTCAGGAAGTAACTGTATGATGACAACAAATGGGGTCATTTGTCGCTAATTATTGTGCTGTCTTGAAGCAACAAGTCCATTTCATTGAGTGAATAATAGTGAAGTTACGTTTAACATTGTCCAAGTATGTCAGGTGAAGCGGGGAGGAGAGCCCATAGACTGCACCTAAAAAACTGAAAATACATCACATTTCTGACCTTCTACCTGAAAAAGTATTCACAGTAAGAAATCATTCTTTATAAGCAGTGTTGATACCTACATGTAAGATGTAAAATTTCTGCAAAGAAAAACCAGGCATTTATACAGAGTGAGTGAAATATACAGGTGGAAAAATACCTTTGTGACATAATTTCCTAAATGTAGTTGGTACATTGGTATTATTGTTTGTGTATTTACAATGCTTGAGATGGTTATTTTGGCACTGGTCAGGTTTTAAAGCACAAGAAATTTGATATGATAGATATATATACAGGGTGGTTAAATTGTAAGGGTGCTGAATTAATGAACCATTTTTGTGAATTTAAATTAATCTTCAGCGTGCATATCAATCACAATAAATGCTTATTTTGCACCTGTAGGCACATATTTAGAAGGGGACTGTGTTAATGAATGTAGGACAAATGCTGCTTTATTACATTCTGTAAATCAGCAAAAAATGTTCCTTGTAGAAGAGCGGGACCAATTTTAATGTGAGAAATATCGAAGGAATGCCTTCAATTTATCACCTATATGAATTCAAAGGAATGCTGGTTTTAGACGGGACACATACACTATTTACTTGGGGGACTACACTGTTTTGAACAATATGTATTAGTTCACTTCCGGAGCATTAAGACACTTGAGCACCAGAAGTTTTGATCTTACAGGGGAATTATATGATACCACGTAATAAACAAAAGTACCACAAGAATATGGGTTAGATTGTTTTTGAAAGCAACATGCTTCCATTATCAATAACAGAAAAGATTTCCTCTGAGAAATAGTATGAAAGCTTTTATACATGATATCCGAAATAAGCATAATTTGCACACCCGCTATATACACAAGGTATTGTGAAATCGTTTCCTGCTTGTTTTGAAGGGCCTAGCAATACCTTTCTGAATCCATATTCTTTGATCTAATATCCTTCAGAAAAGGAAACCACACAGTTTACCATGACAAGAAAAATGTGAACTTTTTTGTGTTTTCACCATGTATATTCCATAACTGACCAACCCTGTATGATAAAGTTGCACTTCCCGAATGCTTTGGCATTTGTAATAGACGCTTTCCAAAATGTGTACTTTAAGGTCTAGAATGTATGATTAATGTAAATACTCGTTGAATGAAAAAGGCTCCATTGTTTTAATTTCTACCATGTAATAGTTTTTCGGACCAACTTATGAAATGCGCCAATATACATTAGCCCTCAGCTGAGTTTATTAAGACCAAATCAGTGCACTTATGGGTAAAACCAGAAACTATTTTTATAATTAATGACCTATGGCCGGGACATTAATTCAAACAGACGACATTGATGAAATGGCCATTAACACAAGAAAAAACCATGCCATAGTGACTTGCTTCCCATGGCATGCACCTTGTTTTGACTGATCTGGTCACCTTTGTGGTTTTAGTCAATGACGTAATGACTAGTCAATCCGAGGGGCAAAAATTTTCCAAGTCGTCCGCCAGAGGGGGCAAATTCTAGTCATCCCGGTTTGATTTGCTCCCAATTAAGTCTGAACTGACAAAAAGCGTGCGTAACACGCGAAAATCACGGAATTTACTTTTATTTTGCCAAATTTAGACTGAATTGTTTTAATCTCATGAGTACGAGTCTATGGTTATTCATGTAATGACACATTTGTTGAAAACCGTTATGGCACGCATTAAAAGTTGGTCCTCAATTACCTGGATGTTTTTAGCCTCTTATTAATGTCCCTCCTCTGTTTTGGGGTATGTTGTATTTTTTATGCGTAAATTTATTACTTCCTTCCATGGCTAGCTACATTTGCGAGCAATTAGAGAATTTCATATTTTCTGAATGTGCCAGTTTCTGCTTTAATGTGTTTCCCTGACAAAGTTTAAGAGTTTTGTCTCCTCAAAAATCTAAATCTAGATCCTGCTGATAAAAACTTTGCATATTGTGGCTATCCCATGGCTCATTCAACGTCACTCTAGTTTGTGTGGAAATCTGATTTAAAACGATGATTTGAATAATCCTTGGACATCATTGACGTCAAAATCGCCCCAGTATATTAAGCAAGGGACGGAAAAGAACCGGACACCCGTACTTATCTTAGACCCGGCCTTTTCACATAAATTATGAACAGTGCTCAAACAAGCAAACAGTAGCCGAAGTGTAATTGGAATAATGTAAGAATAGTGTTATGTATGACTTCAATTACGGCTAGAGGTGAATAGATGTATTGGTAGATTGAGGGAAATACAAGCCGCCGTTCATTGGCATTGCCTTTACAGGCGCGAAATTTTCCCTACTGTACTGGAATTGTTAAACATTTCTAGAGAATCAAGTCATTTTTGATCTTGCAAATGTTTGTTGATGTGAGAGACACCACCAAATGAACATAGTATCCTTTATTCGTTTGATCGTGAACAATATAAAAAAGCCCAACGGCCAAGTCTGGGAATCAGGACTTACATACGTAGTGGATAATGCATGTCCTCACATGGGAGTTAACACTTGGTGTAACATCCCGGAAGGATCGAGCCACATACAAAGTGCTTTAATGGACGTATCGTGCACAATTGACGTATCATGAATGGGAGGCATAGCGGCAGTGGTTTTGCAATTTGCCAATTACGGATGATGTTGCTTTCTTTCACTAGCTGCCACTACAGGCTATATGCAGGTCGATTTGTGAAAAGGTGTTGATGTTTGGTTGGCCCTGATGTGATTAGGATCTGTGCATTACTGTGTTTTAACTCCTGTGACATTGCCGTATCGGGAATAGGCAGTATTGGCATGACCAATTTGGCATTTACCCGATGAAAGTTGCCTTTTTTTCATCTCTGGCTGCTACTGCAGGCTATGAAGGTTGAGTTATGAAAAAGGTGTTGTTTTGTTGACCCTGGTGCGATTGCTTTGTTCTTTACTTTGTTTTAACTTGCAAGACATTTGAAAAAAGATAGAGATTTGTATTTATCTTAAAAGGAAAAAAAAGGTGATATAGACAATCTGGCCTGCTATTAATGTGTGTTTGATTTCCAGTCCATACTCGGCCTCGCAGGTTTTCTCCGAGTACTCCGTTTTCCTCCTGCTTCTAAAACTGGGCTTTCTTCCCTAACATGTATAATAAAGTGAATTGAAATAAAGTATCTTCGTGACACTAAATGACACAATTGTGTTGATGTGTCGTTAATTACTAATACCACCTCCTCCTCCTGTTTGTTTTCGTTTGGACTTTAATAAATAAGGTCTTGATAATTTCAAATTCAGGTGCAAGTTTTTTGTGGTGAGTTTGTGTACCTTTTGTGACCGTGTACTCTGTAGCATAGGCTAGGTGTTGTGTGTGCACTTGACTGGTAGTTACCTGACAGCGACGAACAAAGAAATGATGGTCTCAGCACACATTTCCAGTCGATAGTATGGTTTGTGTGCAAAGGATTATGGGGGCTGGCTTCATTACTGCTGTGAGTTAGGATTAAGTTACAGCTATTACCAAGAAAAGTTTTATGCCACCAGAATTTCCCACCTTTTCCCAAGATCCCATGTCTAAATAGCAAGCATGGGGTGACCCTTAAACACATAGTCACAATTCTGATATTTAATTTCCAATGTAATGTGTTTTTTCTTCAAAGTCGGCATTGAAACGCTGTTATACACAGCTAATAGCAGTGCAGATTTTCATCTTTTAAAAATATTTGATAACTTAAATTTCCTGACATTCAAGGTTATCCCCAATAGTAGATAGCAATGCATGGTAATCTTCAGTAGATAGCATTACATGGTTATATTCCGTAGATAGCATTACATGGTTATATTCCGTAGATTGAATTACATGGTTATCTTCAGTTGATAGCATTACATGGTTATCTTCAGTAGATAGCATTGCATGGATATCTTCAGTTGATAGCATTACATGGTTATCTTCAGTTGATAGCATTGCATGGTTATCTTCAGTTGATAGCACTGCATGGTTATCTTCAGTGAAGCATTACATGGTTATCTTCAGTTGATAGGCAGCATGGATATCTCAGTTGAGTAGATTACAATGGTTATCTTCAGTTGATAGCACTGCATGATTATCTTCAGTTGATAGCACTGCAATGGTTAATCTTCAGTTGATAGCACTGCATGGTTATCTTCAGTTGATCCATTACACTGGTTTCTTCAGTCAGATAACTTGCATGGTTATCTTCAGTTATAGCATTACATGGTTATCTATCAGTGATAGCAATGCTTGTTATCTTTCATATAGATAGCATTGCATGGTTAGCTTCAGGTTGATAGCCTAACAAGGGTTATCTTCATTAGTTAGCAATTGCAATTGTTTTCTCACGTTGAATAGCATTGCATGGTTACCTCAGTTGATAGCATTACATGGTTATCTTCAGTCCAGATAGCAGTGCCTTGTTATACTATTTACAAAATGTATGCGGTGACATCGCAAGGGGCGGGCTTAGCAGTAGATCGCATGATCAAATATAACGCCCATCACGCTTAAAGTACGCTTATCTTGTAAAAGGTTATTTTGACAAAGAGGCAGCTCTTCAGTTTAAAGCATTGCAATGGTTATCTTCGTAAATAGCATAAGCATGGTTGTGTTCATTTGATAGCTTACAAATGGTGATCTTCATTAGATAGCATTGCCTGTATCTCAGTAGATAGCAATGCATAGTTATCTTCAGAGATAGCATTGCACTGTTATCTTCAGTTGATAACATGACATGGTTATCTTCAGAAGATAAGCATTGCATTGTTATCTTCAGTTGATAGCAGCCAGTGTTACTGCAGTAGATAGCATTGCTCGTTATCTCAGTTGATAACCATTTTATGGTTATCTTCAGTTATAGTAATTGTAGAGGTTATCTCAGCTAGCATTGCATTGTTAAAGTCTTCAGTTGAATAGCATTGTATTTGTTTCTTCATTTGATAGCAGTGCATGGTGATCTAATATAGATAGCAATGCATTGTATCTTCAGTAGATAGCAATTCTTGTTTATCTTCAGTGAATAGCAATGCATTGTTATCTTCAGTTGAT
This sequence comes from Ophioderma brevispina, assembly GCA_023653785.1. Classification (NCBI taxonomy): domain Eukaryota; kingdom Metazoa; phylum Echinodermata; class Ophiuroidea; order Amphilepidida; family Ophiodermatidae; genus Ophioderma; species Ophioderma brevispina. The sequence goes on along the minus strand of JAMKCH010077639.1, from coordinate 23,454 downwards.
AGCATTGTATGGTTATCTTCAGTTAGCATTGCATAGTTATCTTCATTGTATCATTGCATGATTATCTTCAGTTGATAGCATTGCATGGTTCTCTTTAGTATATAGCATTGCTAGTTATCTTCCTTCTTCAGTTGATAACATTGCAATGGTTATCTTCAGTAGAAATCAGTTTTGTTATCATTCATTTTTTATTTATTTATTACCTTTTTCACTGGCATAAAAAGTAACATAGCATATAAATTTTCAAATGATTAAAAATATTGCACAAACTGACCAAAAACAAAGAAACAGGGTAAAATGCCAGCCCAAAAGAATGGGACAAACAGGTACAAATCACTCTAGGACCATGCCCAACTTTCCAATATAAATAGATACTCACCGCGCAAATATAAATAACCTCAACTCGAGCATACTACAATAAGAAGCTCCAAGAGCAGACATTATCAGTAGATTTCAGTTGCCGACACGTTTGATCTTCAGCATATAGCAATTGCTTAATTGTCTTCAGTTGAATCTGTTGCATGGTTAATCTTTATTGGATACAAAATTAGATGGCATATATGATAAAAATCTTTTTTACATAGAAAGATCCTGCAAACTGGCAGTGTTAGGACCGTAATGTAATTTACACAAGCTAGGTATCTGAAAATACTGTCTTCAAATTTCTTTCAATATTATATTTAAAAAAGAAAATGAGAAATAAATTCCATACTCTATATCAGTTTTGAATTTTCTAGAAGCCTGTGAATTATTTAATTGATACAAACAAATAGTACAAATACAATAGACTTTCATCAAGCCTTCATCAAGGCGGTGCACTTTATTTTTATTTCTACAGTTGGTACATGATGTGGTATAGTACCCGCTCACGTCGCGTTCTTGCGAATAGCACCTTTCCACATTTATTTTGTGTTTTTTATTTTTTTGGATAAATATTCGTACAACTGTCCTGGGAACTGATTGGGTAATACAGACTAAGGCGCTGTATGAATGCATTGCGGTCACAACAAATGTGATACTACCGTCTCTGGCGGCATTGGCTTTGTGTTACTGTGGTTATTGTCTTGAGTTTAAGGGTTCCATTGAAAGATAATCTTGGCACAAGACGGTTGTATGTAGAATCTCCCATTATGGTGACTGCAAAATGTTTTTGAGTGATAAATTATGCTTGCAAGAAACTATTCCCATTTGTGCACAGATGCCTCCTCCGCTCTCCCGAAGGCTTCGCCTTTGACATGCGCCTCTGGCGTTACTGGTGGAGGCGTTCTTTGACAAAGCTACAAACATAAGAAAACAAAATGTGCACAGTAAATGCAAGATAAAAGGGTGAAGCAATGAAATATAAAAAAAGTTGTACATGTTTAATGGCCCCAATTTGTTTGATAAGGTCAATGCCCTAGACGGAAAGAATGGAAAAGGGAACCAAATGGCATTGAAGCATCGTTGTGTGCAGGATGATAATCCAAGCAAACATTATAAGGAGATAGAGGAACCAAATCACAATGACATCAAAACAAGATAATGCCCAAGTTCTTGTGATATGTGAGATACCCGTGTACTTCACAGACTCGAGTCATCAGAACCTGCAAACGCCCAGGACAACCTAGACATTTGCATTCAGCACAAGTTAGTCCAGAAGAAAGCGTACAAGTACGTATACGTACAAGTACCGTACTTTCGTCATTAACATTTCCACAATGCAATGCAACTTTTAAAAGAAAGACATTAGGTTTTTAACTTTCACCCCGGGACAGTTTATTTTTACAGTTTGAGCTGCAATTCGTTACTACAAGAGTTTTAAAGCTAGTCAAACAAACTGTAGGTGCGATTTTGATTATCTTTTTTTAAAAACAAGAATTAATTAAATTAAGAAATTGATATGACGTCATCAGTGACATTTTTTCAATCATAAAATTTCGCGCACATTGAAATCAAAAAATTTTGACCACATAGGATTTGCTTATAAGTTATTGCCAATAGTTCTAAAATTGTATCCTTTCTGGTTCAAAAATGAGAACCTGAGCGGATTTTAGAAAATTCTTTTGTATTTCTTATAATTTGGTGACGTTATGTACGTACTTGTACGTATACGTACCAGTATGCTATCATCTGCACTGACAAGCAAGCATCGCTAATGGATGCTGCAAGCGAGCGCACACCACAAGCATAACAATGCCGCTATACTTTTGCAAGTTGTGATATGAAGGGATGACATTGCAGATTTGGCAACACAGGATTAATACAAGAGAAATCCCGTAAGAATCAACATGTTGCTTCTTGGCCAAATTCCAAAGGAAATGTCTCTTTCCTTCAATAACAATAAACATTCGTAATAAATATTTGAACGAGGAGAAAAGTTAGGGAAAAATTGGTTTCCTCAATATAATCATGGACTCAGCACAATATTTGTTTTTGGCATACCTTTAGAGCAATGGGCCTATCACATAATATATGCATATTTACTGAGCTGAAGGACGGACCCTTCATGTCTGCAATATTTGCTGACTCGAAGGACCCTTCATGTCAGCAAATATTGGCCTAAATATCATGTAATTAACATTACAATTTATATAGGCCTCTTAACATCGAATCCAAGCGAACACAATTTGTGTAAATTTTGTTGCCAAAATGTTTACATTTTCTGCACTGCTACTTTGCACCAAAAAATGGGTCAAAACTCAAAATCATAATAAGCAAAGCATATTTAACCTCAAAATGTGGCATGTATGCGTAATTGCTATAAACTTAGTTGCAGCAGCTTAAAAAACACCATGATACAACACTTGAGTGAGCAGATTAAGGAGAACACTAAATAGGGAAATGTAACTTAAATAGAAAAATTCAGAATGCTTAACACAAACTGAAAATGGGAGGGTGGGAAAATAATTTCCATGAAAATTTTGAGAAAGGAAAAAACCATCCTGCACACTTGCTGTGAGTCCTGATACTCATACAATGGACAAAAGATGTGCAATGATTCAATTGGATGCTGAAGCTTGAAAGGTGAACAATGATTGGACAACAGGTGCATTGAAGATGCTAATTAACATAACACTCCTCAGGACAAAAACAAAGGGCTTCTTCCCGACAGGTGCTAAACTAGTTTCCCTTACGATGAACTTTGGAAAACATTATTTTATAATTATTATCATAGTAACATTGGAATAAGAAATAAGGCTACATTTTTTTTTTCAATTTAAACTGCTGTCAATGAAGTTCCAGTCCAGCAATGTAACACGGTGTCCATGTTCTTGGGTTGCAATTGTCCAGAATCTTAATTTTGTAGTTAAGATAGTCAAACTCAGAGGTTATTAAAATACCTATTGCAAAATAAAATAGTGATAACCTCGCTATACTTTTCTAAAAAAGTGATTGCCTATTCATAGGTTATAAATATAAATTATTATTAAATTTATCAATATTAAGACATTGTGTTCGCAAAAGTATAGGGTGGTTGCAACAACCCAATTTGGTGTTACAACCAACTCCATTCTGTTGCTAGAGTTTAATCTCTACAGAAAATGCTAATGATGTAAATAGAATGTTTGATCAAGAGGTGAGCTGGCTATACAACCAACTCCATTCTCAGTATCCCAAACATTGGTAACTATCATTCTTGACTTGATGTCATTGAAAATGTTTAAGTACTATGATATTAAAATTTCAATCCACAGTTGTTTGAAATCTGATTTTCTTCAAATGCAATACTTTCTGATAACAACAGTTGTATCTAACAATATTACAAATCAAGCCTCATTTCATTCATATAATACTGTCAATGCCTTCCCTGTAAACCACATGATTATGATGCTTGTCTTTTTTAAAGACTCTTCTTGTTGCTTTTCTATTGCCTGCATTCGATATCTATATTATACTATTTATGGCCAGTCTCCAATGCACAAAAGAATACATAAACAGAGCAAGCAATAAAACCTCTGGAATACCCTTTTATGAATACATGAATGTAAAGTGGGTTACCTGAGGTGTCCTTTTCCATTGGGTTTACACAACAACAAAGTTGGGCATAGTCATTTTTATACCAAGAGAGAGAAGAAGGCACTCTTGAAGGATCAGCACATCATCCATGTAATCTGTGCTGTGATGGCTTCTAATGGAGGTCACATATGCCAATGGCATCCCAAGGCACAGGATCTTTGCCCCAAAGGGGTTGGCCTATGATAGTGAATGTGAAACCCAAGAATAGTTTGGCTTATGATACAGTAAAAAAGATTGGCTATTTACAAATTTAAAAGAAACAGGGTTGTTCAAGTACCCTTTCTAAACGTGTGAATATATAAAGAATTGGTTAACAACAAACTCTGTGTAGCCATTGGTATAAAGGTACTTATATATTAAAGATAACTATGTAATGCTATCAACTGAGGATAACCATGCAATGCTATCTACTGAAGATAACCATGCAGTGCTATCTACTGAAGATAACCATGCAATGCTATCTACTGAAGATAACCATGCAGTGCTATCTACTGAAGATAACCATGCAATGCTATCTACTGGAGATAACCATGCAGTGCTATCTACTGAAGATAACCATGCAATGCTATCAACTGAAGATAATCATGCAATGCTATCAACTGAAGATAACCATGCAATGCTATCTACTGAAGATAACCATGCAATGCTATCAACTGAAGATACCATGCAATGCTATCTACTGAAGATAACCATGCAGTGCTATCTACTGAAGATAACCATGCATTGCTATCAACTGAAGATAACCATGCAATGCTATCTACTGAAGATCCACTATGCATTGCTATCTATCAAAGATATCACGCAATGTTATTTACTATCAATTATCTATTTATTATCTATATGAATGACCCCTTTTTGTGTCACCTGCCCTAAGGCAGGAAGACACATAGGGATCACTTTGTCCACTGTTGTTGTCTGTTGTTGATGTCTGTTGTTGTTGATGTCTGTTGTTGTTGATGTCTGTTGTTGATGTCTGTTGTTGATGTCTGTTGTGAAAAGGGTTAACATTTGCCTGTAATATCCTCATACTTTGATGGATTTGAACCAAACTTGGGTCACAAGTGCAACATGGCATCCCCCACTTTTTGATGAGGTCAAAGGTCACATGCCAAGGGCAAAAGTCATGTGAGGTCAAGTTGTGAAATAGGCTGAAAATGTAAAATTGACCTCATTTGAAAAGTTGAAGTTCAATTGGAACCAAACTTGAATCATAGGTGCAACATGGGATCCCTCATTTGTTGATGAGGTCAAAGGTCACATATCAAGGTCAAAGGTCATGTTAGGCCTATCATTCACTAACCGCAACGGCAGGCGACACAAGCGGTCCGAGGACCAATGTATTTTTTATGTTACAAAATCTGAATCTCCAGTTCAGCAATGAGTGCATTCAGTGAAAAATGGTATAGATATGTCATACTTCTAGACTCTGTCACTTATCAGTTTTATACTTGGCTTTCTACCTGTCTCTCCAGCCAGCTAGCTGGGTTAAAGCATGTGGGATTATATCTTTAAAAATATTACATTTTTGATTTTGTTGTTGTTTCAATCTGCTAAGAGTGGGTGACCGAAGCTCCAATGAAAGTTGATATCTGTCTCACGATATCTCTCTCGCATTGCAGCTGCATAAAACTAAACACAAATATGGTATGGCAGTCACCCACTGCTCATCTAACTGACAATCCATCAAATCCTCAAGTTCACACTTTACATGGTCATTCATTGTCCTTGCACTTTCATAGCAATTATCTTCCTGGTATTTTCCCATTGCCTATGCTTGTAGTGAGCAATTACTATAGAGTATGCCTGTAATGTATCTACAAATATTCTTTTAGACATTTTTTTTTAAAAGTATAATTATTAAGATTGTGTGAAAAATGGTGAGGATTATTATTCTATCTGTAAAATATCAAGCAAACAGATTCTATATTATCTGTAAAATATCAAGCAAACAATTTCTCGTCGGCCACATCCACATAGGTCGTATTTTACCACAAAACATGGTTTTCCTGAGAAATCGCATTCAAAATCTACCACGACATTTCATGTCCATATGGTTAAAATGAAGCATAAAGAAACATCTAGACTTTACTGTTCTTAAGAAAACACTTTAATATCCAATAAAACCATAAACGCAACTTAAAACTACAATTACATTATCTTAATTAGGCTACAAAGTTATGTCTGTATGTGAGATCACAAATAACGTATATTGCAAAATACGACGCACATCACGCCGTTATTTTTCAATGTACATAAAATAGAAAAGCTTGTTTACGAAAGAACGATGGAAATACGTCAAAATAGATCTCTATGTGAAATTGTTTATTTTGGAATCGGCAAAATAAAACGCTATATCAAACACATGTAAATGAATGGCGATTTTAAAATACGACAGTGTGTGAAAAAGGATATGATGATTTTGAGGAAAATGAAAAAATCTATAATTATAAACTAATTAATTAGACACCCTCACATATTGAAACTTTGTGGATGGCAAGAACTCGATGAACTAAGTAATTAGGCGAAATTTCACAAAAAGCTCAAAAATGTGAAATACGACAGTATGTGATGCGGGCGACGTTCTATATCAGTATGAATACGGTGCAGAAACTGTTTGACATGAAAAGCGGCACTAATAGCTGTGTAGAATGTTTTATGGAAACTTGTAGGGAATAGGCTTGATTTTTTTAAACGGGGCCATGCCGATCAGCTAAGAACCTGTCCCCAGAACCCTAGAAACCAGAAGTTGCCTACATGTTGTATCTGAAGAAAGACTACTATTTTTCTCATACCCTGTAAATCTTAGCGGCTGAAGGATGTTGGTTTGATTTTATGAGCGATAGATATTGGCCCCCATTTTGGTCAATAATTTTAAACCACAGTAATTTTTGGGGCTCTCACATCAAAATGGTTGCAAAATTGTGCCAAATTTACAGATGGGGATTGTGGGGCAAGGTCATCAATCAAGATGTACACGATGTATTTGAAATAGGCCATGTCCCCCTAAGTAGTGACGGTAAAAGAACTCTTGGTAACAATCAAATTGAAACAGAAACAGGTTGCCAAAATTCCAATAAGTATTCAGTGGCGTAACGGGCCTGGCCCGCTCTGAGGGGGGCAAATTTCCCAGTCTTGGGAAATTTTCCCTCTCAGGGGGTCAAAAGGGCCAATTTTTCCGGTCAGAGGACTAAAACACGTGGCTGAGATAGCATGAGATTTTTTGCAAAGTTTTCCGGCCAAAGTAGTCAATGGGGGGCAACCTGACCCCCCGCCTGTTACGCCACATGTAAATATTCCACAAATTTGAGTATTATTTCTATACAGGACAGACAGCCAAATAGAACAAAATAGACAGGTGAATGGACAGAACTAGTCGTATGACGCGCATCCCACACCACACAACACACTCACACACAGATACACATTGGCATATGAGAATGTCATTTGCAAATATTTCTAAGCCAAACCATTTGTTGCCATAAGATTTTATTTTAGTACAATAGCCCCCTCACAAACAGAGAGCATCAGTTAGCACCCACACAAGTACACCAAACAGCCGCACCTGTGGATTCCCTGGTTGAGGTTCGTTTGAAAGACCCCGCATTCCTCTCGCATTGTCAATAATAGCCCCCACAAGATACATCTTAAGCATGGCCAGTGTGCATGGTTGGTCGAATGGAAGAGTGAAATATGACATGTTAAAGTATGGTAGTATGGTGTTAAAGTCACTGTAAGCACGGGGGGTTCAAATTAATTGGCAGACTTCACACGACCGAAAACGAGACTTTCAAACATGCTTTGTGTGCGGGATGCACACGAAACATATGCGTGCATATGTTCGTGATTTTTTGTGGGATCACATGACCTATTGAGGTGAAATGTGGGATTGACTTAATGCCCCCTCTGATAAGCCAGTATGTAATACCATTTCTTAAATTTTCTGTAGCCTATTGAAAGGACATGCATATTACGTTCACTTTGAAAAGAAAATATAGGATTTGTTGTTTTGCCTATTCAAAGCAGTTCATAAATATTTGATGGACAGTCTAATATGGATACTCCCCGCATTGTGCAATGGCAACACCCCGCTCGATGTTGTCGGGTTCTGAACATAATTAAGGTTTTATTTTGCATGTTAATCTAAACAATGATAAGTGAATGATCATTTAAATCTATGTATGTGTGCAGAGATGTTTTTTAGAGTTAAGGTCTGGTCTGTCTCCTCGTTGTGTCAATCAAAAAGTAAGGAATATATATTTTTTTCTGGGTTGCAATCCAATGGAATGGAGGAATTTGCAAATAGCAATGGAAAAATCACAACAAAGCCCAGGATATTTGTACAGTAAAGGTGCGTATTCCGATAAATCTATTGTGCTCTCTATTTGATATGAGAGCCTGGCACTTGCATCATGATGCCCCATCAAGTACCCATGGGACACAAAATTGCGGTTTTAATGATAGACGCAGCATGCGGTAGTTTTTGACCACACCCATGCTCCAGGAGCAGGTCTCCCCCACTTAAAATCAAAGGGCCGCTATTATTTTTTCTTATCTTTTTTTTGGACTTAGAATTTTTCCCTCTTACCTGAAAAAAATGAAAATTTTATAATTTTAAAAGAGGCAGTAGCAAAATAGATTCGAACCCGAGACCACTGTATATAAAGGTCAGCTACGTAACCACAAGACCAGCGAGGAGTTGCGGATTTGCATTCTAATCCTGAAACATTTATGGAATAAATCGCTACTGCTATTGTGGTCAGCACTCAATCTAATGAATAGCTCCACTCTGGAACGGTTGCCACAATCCATTCTCCAGGAGCATGAGTGGTGGTTAAATTATCATACTTGCACTAGCAAGCAATAACTGCAATTGCAAAAGCCTATTCAATACTGTGCTAATTGGATGTTAACCATTAAAATGGGGGATTTTTGTTCATATCTTGAGAATGAAATAGATTTGAGGATCTCAAATTTCAGGAAACAATGAGAAAAGTAAGCCTTTAGTCTGATATCAAAATCGATACTACTAACGGGTAAATCGGGGGGTCCCAAAGATGCTCGGAACATGCACCTTTAAAGCATGAAACCCACAAGTTAAAATGAATACATGAAAAGTCAATGAAAACCTTGCATGAGTACTTCCTTTATTAGGACAGGGTAAATAAGAAAACAGTAGCCTGGTCCAGCTAAAAGTTATAGGTACATGTAGGAGCTGCAGGGGAGGTCAATAGTTAATTTGGCCAGACCTTCCTCCAGTCTACCCAAGCGTGCAGAGAATACAAAGGAGGAATCAGCTGCAGAAATGTCTGAAATGTTCAGGTGAAGCAGTGCATGTATCATATTATTCGCATGCTGGATGATCTGGAGGGCAAACAAAAGCCAATCAAATTAATTTACCTTCCGTGAAAGGGCCTATATTAACATAATAATAATAATAATAAGTCGATTTATAACGGCACATATCCACCCTACGGGGTGCTCAAGGCGCGAGTGCCATTTATTATTACCGCTTGCCATCAGGAAATCGTCACAATCATTCGCTTCATCTAGGTGGCTGATGGCTAGGCGCACAACTCTATCCAGCACTTAGATGTAAATCCCCCATATTTACACATAACATATTTGTTGAGGGGCAGCAAAATCATATCGAAACTATATACTCTGATTATTTAGAGTGTCTTTGTAGTAAGCAGCATACATTACTTTAGCAAATATATACAAAATGTGCACACAGCAAAAAAGTTGTTAAAAGTTTTATACAACTAGGATTTTTAAGTACCAGCTTATAACTTGTGAATGTTTTAAACCAGTTGTTTAAGACCACTATCAGTGATTTGAAAAATATTTGAAATTTGCGAGGAATAGCTTCAACGTGAAGGATAGCGTAGAATCTTCATAAGTTACCTTTTCCAGCTGTAGAATGACAGAAAGGACGAAAGAAAAACGGCCAGTGTTCCAAGATACGATCTCCATTCAATTACGTTGTTGTAGTTAAGTGTCCGTTCGGACAATAATGACTAAATCTCCGATCTTTCCTTATTAGGTTGCTTTTGGTCTTATCATTTGAGGGTATGTTAGGATACCTGACTGTGCATACATGCAAAAATCTGTTTTTGATGATTTTTCGATTGCTGATTTAGCAAATCACTATAGTGTCTTTAAGCAATGAAACCAAGGAGTTTGAGAGTTGCCTTGTGGAAAGTAAGACTGCTATGACAAGTAACATCTATTGGATTGATCTGGTGAGCATTCCACCTGGAGTGACTCCTCATGGACTGAATGGCGATGCCTCAACAGATTGAGAACTAGAACCGGCCATTTTAAGGTTTCCTTGCAGACGTGGGGCTACTGGATGCAGATCAGGACACTACCTGTGGTTGTGGAAGCACCACAAGACAATGGAACATCTCCCGGTCTGCCAAGACTGGAGCATAATTGCACAGACAGGGCTTGCAGAATTTGTTGAAGCAGCCAGACATTGTACACACCTCTAGCTGGATCAAATTTGAAAACATTGTAGTTGGAACGATAAGAAGAAGAAGCATTGGAACTGAACAACACAGTTGTTGCAAACTTTTAAACTCGCATTTGGTGTTATTGTGTTTTTAAAAGATCTTTTCCAAGTGAAAACTGTTACTTAGGGTAAATTCTGGGATGCTGTGTATATAGAACATATGCATACATTTCTCCAGGAAATATCACTCTCAAAGACAAATTCAGAAAACACTGCGCCCATTAATTTTTTAAACACCCTTGAAGGTGCAACAACAAAAGGATTCTTGCCTATCCCAAAGTATACATTTTATTTAGAGTTATATATTTATTGGTGGGTTTATATATTATTTTATTTAATTTTTTGAGGGGGTTTTGGCCTGGAGCTCCTATTTGGAGTGGCGCATATGTAAGGATGTTTAGACCCCCATTTGCAGAGGTTGTCACCAAAGACCCCTATTTTAGCAAAAAAATTATAAAACAGTTCACCCAAAGACCTTTATTTTTAAGAATTTGGCAAATAATCTTACCTGAAGACCCCACTTTTTTTGGAAAAATATTGCAAAAAATTTGCCCACTCAAAAAAAAATCTTATTTTGGGACAATTTGGCTTCTCTCACCAAAGACCCCAATTTTGGAGTCCTGTCACTCCAAGATGATGATGAACCAGTGAAGTATATGCAATAAAAACATGGAACATGGACTATGTGCTTGGAACATTATGCCTTGTGTGCTTGCCATGATTTTTGTAAGGGATGCCCTTGTTGGTGGGTTTTTTTTTTCAATATCTAACAGGTGTTTTTGTTCAATATATAAGCAGCAAAAAAGGGCAATTTTATCTGGTATTTGCCCCACTTTTTTGACACAGTCTTTTCTCTAATCCACAGGTTCCCCATGGGCAACTAACGGCTTATACTAGTAAAACCATGAAATACCAATACTAATCGTCTCACTCGATTGCAAAAAGTCAAGTGCTTACAATTATAACGGCTGAATCAAAGAGTTATAAATTATTTTTTGAGATTTCTTTACAAATAGTCAACTAGAACTCAAGATAGTCACCTTTACTGCTAAATTCCAAGTTGAGATGAAATTGGATCTTCTGTTTTGATGCACTTACCATTTATGAATTAAGTATAAGTGCCATGGATACTGTGTATAACAAATTCTGGATCCGAATTTTATAACAAAGTTGTTATTTCTCTGTGAAGTACATCATTTTGAACTTAGCTATTAAGAGATTAGAGATTGTATCGACAAACATTGCCCCCAGACCAGAAGAACTAAAATCACAAGTTCAGCTCAGTGCAATTTGATTAGTGTGTGGATTATTCCAACAAAGCCAACTGTTCACAATGTTGTGTCAATTAAGAGCTTCAACTTAAAGATACAATTACGGTGTATGAAATCAAATAAATTAAGGCAAAAGAACCTCCGATTTATTTACAATTCCCAACTGAGTAAATCACTCTAGTACTCCCAGACAGACCCATCGTGGTAAGGAAAATGTAATTTAAGGATCTATTTTTGTAGCAAACAGTATCCGTATCAATTTAAATTGAAATCCCAAAGCTGGTTGAATTCCCTTAGCCCCTCCCAGAAAGCCCATTGTGAGGAAGAACATTTACACAAATTTAAAAGAAACAAAAGGATACTTAAATTGAAATCCCAAAGCCGGATAAATGCCATCAGACCCTCCCAGAAAGCCCAATCCGGGAAGGAAGAATTTACCAATTTAATTATGTATGAAACAATGGTAGGAAACGTAAACATATAGGGATTGGAAACATGGAGTTTTAAAATGGTGACTGTAGAAGTGAAAGTTGCTCCCAATTTAACCTACTTAACAAATTGATATAAAACAGCACTGAATTTAGTAAAATATGAGTAAATTAAGACAAGATAATACAATCCACACTGTTTCAATCCAGAGGCAGGAAAAACCTCTGGGATGAATTCATAAAGCAACTGCAGAAGAAATTAGCAAATTTTTATCAGCGGTTTTATCTGCATGCTGGGAAAATCATGGAATTTAAATTTAAACTAAAAGTAGAAGATAAATAAAATTCCGCCTAACCATGTAAATGCATCTAAAGTGCGGTAGGCAAATTAAAGGCTGGGTGTGGGGGGGGGGGGGAAAGTAATTCTCAGCACACGACACCAACTAGGCGGATCAAATTGCTTATGAAAACAATCGAGTTGAGCTCTGAACGAACGCAAAACGCCGCTGATTGGCCGATGGAAACAAAGGAATAAGCCAATGATTGGCGAGGGGGAATGCACCAACAAGAATGCACTATAACAAGTGCATGGCAACGGACTGAACCATTTCTTCTGCAGGGGGCAATGTGTTTTTTAGATGGGACTTCAGAAAACGTTATTGCCCCCAGACAGAAGAACTCAAACTCACAACAGTTTTCAGATCAGTGCAATTTGATTAGTGTGTGGATTTATTCCAACAAAGCCCCTGTTTACAATTTTTGTTGCCAATTAAAGCGCTTCAACTTAAAGAACAATACTGGTATATGAAAGCAAAAAAACTTAAGGACAAAAGAACATCTTATTTATTTACAATTCCCAGCTGAGTAAACCTCGAGTGTTACTCCCAGACAGTCCCATCCGTGGAAAGGAAATGTTTGAAAATTTAAGGATAGCAAACAGTATTATTTAAATTGAATCCCAAAGCTGGTTGAATTCCCTAGCCCCTCCAGAAAGCACATTGGAAGGAAGGAATTTTACAAATTTAATTATAGTATGAAACAAAGGTAAGGAAACATGGATAAAACATTATAGGCTTGGAAACTATGGAGTTTTAAAATGGTAATGTAGAATGACAGTGCCATCCCCAAAAATCTTTTAAAAACTACTTAACAAATTGATATAAACAGACTAGAATTAGTAAATATGAGTAAATAAGACATAGTAAACAATACACACTGTTTCAATCCGGACGGCAGGAAAAACTCTGGGATAAATTACATCAAGAACGGCAGAAAGAATTAGCAAGATTTTTCAGCGGGTTTATCTGCAATGCTGTGAAATTCATGAATTAATTATTTAAATTAAAGTAGAAGATAAATAAATTACGCCAACCAATATTCCACTTGTATTCTTCAAGTGGAATATTGCAAATCCCCCCCCCCCCGGTTGAATATTGGTCAATTTGTTTTTAACAATATATTTGTTAAGAGGTAACTACACAAGGGAACTGGTGGGAAAGAAAAGGCTTCCTGATCATGGTTAAAGTCTCAAGGGCATCTGAAAAAATGGCAGAAGCAAATCAACCATGAGGAGGAAAGATGAAGGCCATCCATAACTAAACAAGGAATGTCTTTAGGGTCAAAGACCCAACGCATTTTTTATAAACTTTCGAATCCCAAACATGCGAAAAACCTGGTGCGCTCTTCTTGTTGATATTATGGTGCAACGCTTACCAGATTCACCCTCTCATCCCCATGATAGTATTGCATGGGAAGTATGTCTGACCAAATTATCCTGGAGTGTGGAAGCAATTGCCTAATGTCCTTTAAGTTGCCTCCACCCTATCCCGGATATCAGAGGTTTTAGCTTTGAATAGTTCACCAGGTGCCTACATGACAAAATGACAGTGGTAGGTATGGATATTGTAAGCACTTTTTACTCTTATTGCGAAAACCTGCCAATCCGTAGGCAGAGTTACCCCTCCACGACAATACCACCCACCGTTCAGTTGTGTATTTCCTTCCTGCTTTCGCGACATACTGTCCCAATAACCCAGGTGCGAGTAGGACCTGTTCCGAATCAAAAGAAAAAATGAAGCGAGAAATATGGGATGGAACAGAGGAGAGAAGTAAAGGAAGGAGAAAGAGGAAGAGGGCGGAGAGAAGTCAAATGAAAGACAAGAGGTAGGACTCATCTAAACCCCTCCATATGAGCCCCCCTTTGCAATGAATCTACGCAAAACATTGTTAATTTGAATAATTGAACACAAAACAAGAAAAATAAAAAACCTAAAAAATCAAAAAAACTAAAAAATCAATAAAATAATAAATATAAAGAATATTTTAAAATTAGTAAACATTACCGGAACTTTCAAGTAGATACCTGTAAGGCACCAAGTAATGGTACGTAATCGCACGCCAACCCCTAAATTGTTTAATCAAAACACAAAAACTTTTAAAAAGAAAGAAGTTAAAAGAGCGGCCTAATAAAGCTCAAATGCTGAGGATTTCCATCTTCCCTATTCTTTAAACTATTCATCTGATACAAACCCCGCATAGGGTGTGAGTGGCCAGCACCAATATGTAACTATTGGGGCGAAACACAATTGGAAGAAAAACCGCACCTGAAACTCCCTTCTTCAAAACATGGCCAAACTGGAAACATGTGAGAGGCTCCCCCCCCAAAATGCAAAAATAATGCCCGAACATTTTGACCAATCCCAAATACTCAACAATGGAGCGAACAGGGCATACAGCAGGATTTTGAGAAGCACCAATCCTAAGGTGTTACCGATTTTCCAAGCTGGTCAGTTTCTGAATACCTAACGGTAACTACCATACCATCTTGTACGGCAGCACCCATAGAAAATCTCCTACGCAAGTACCCGAGATGTGTTCACTATTTTTGCTGGTAACATGAAAATTCACCAACTCATAACCCCCAAAGGCAAGCAAAAAGGCAGTTTGGAAACAAAATGGCTTCATATGCTGAACGACAAAAGATGGCAACAAAGGCAACTAGCAGTACCAAAAGAGGGTAGGTAATTGTGCATCTATTATCAGCAGGTGAAAAAAGATGATGACAAAATCTTTAACTTCTTTACAATCAAAATATCAGTGGGTCAAACCAATCATTAATTTTGGCACAAACGATATAACCGAAATGTGGAGTGCATATAGATGAGATGCCCAAACCTCAAGAGACATGACTGAAATTATATGCAAAAACATCATGAGATTGAACTGGCCAAATCACCTCCCAACCCACAATTACGCCTAAAATTCTCAAAACGGACTACCACCTTGATTATAAGTATCCCCATGCTTTGAGCTAATGCGATTCAAAGCCTGCTGGGCTTGCAATCTAGAGCTTCCATAGGAATTCTGCCACTGGAGTGCATGTTGGAAAAGGGGAGGAGCTTCTTTCCAAAACGACCCATCTGGAAAAACGAGAGAGGGCGTATGCTATGTTATTTATTTTGCCAGAACTATGTCTTGCGCAAGGAAACATTGAACTTAAGACATGCAGAACAAAAAATCTGACCAATTTCATGATCTCTGGGCACTTGATGTTTGACTATCACAATGTCGCAAACTACAAAGGTTAACTTATCACAACGTAAAAATTATACGTTCCTGACAACAACTCCCCCCATAAAAATACGCCAACGAGGATCGGAAACAATCTTTCATGCCAATCGAGTGTTTCTGAAAACATCTGGCCATCTACCCTGAACCAACGGGACCCTTAAAAAACCACACAAAACAACGTCCACACTTTGCATCGTAAAGAGCTGTAAATCTTCATCCCCGTACCATATCTGATCGGGATTATGATACACATTGAAATCACGCAAAAAACACAAGCCACATATTAAGAACACACTTTGCGCCTGCTGTTAGTCTAACTTGTGCCATGCCCTTTTAAAAACCAGTTAATCTATTAATCTACGTGAAAGGCTTACTGGGGGCACAGCTTCAAAACAAAGGAAAGTGAACCAATCAGTGATTGTAATGGGATAAGGGTGGATCTTTAGTGACTTAAGTGCACATTGATCTTATCAATAATAGAAGAATTTAATCACAGGGATAGATACCGTCATATGCATGATTGATTCAAGGCCTAGGAAAACAATTTTGAGTGCGGGTGCTGTACTGCTTTTCTCGGCTGCTAATGGTACCCTAGCCTCTGGCACATTTCCTGAAAATCATGAGAATACGACTGCACGACAATCTGCTAAATTTAATCAGATACACTAATATCAGGATAGTCATCAGCATAGTGGCATATCCTATTGAACCTGTCTCCCTCTCGCCACCCATTCCCAAAAAAGTAGAAAAAAGGTCAAAAGCGCTGGGATGATGAAGCCCCATAGGAAGAGCCTTGTCGACATAGAATTGTTTTAGTTTATGCTAATAAGTGAAATCGCAGGGTGAATTGGAAGAAGCCTGAATGCGCGATTCACAAAACACAATCAGTTTTTGCCCATTAGGGCACCCTTACCAACACCAGCTACAAGGATTAACTGCCTCATCAAAATTTGTATAATGCCACTTACACAAACACTGTCAATGCCATCATGTATGGACCCCCCCCCCCAGCCCCCCCCGGAAAAGTGAGGTGCTGGATTAGCCTAAACTTCCCTGTGTTTCCGGTTTGGGACCAACCAAGGCGGGATAAATGGATTAGGTAACGGACTGAAATTGGAAAGGGCCTACAATCTCTTCCAACCAATCTCGTGTTAAGTTTATCTAAGGCTGCGCTAGGGTTTCCAGCAATCGATTTTAAATTCGGTGCATCCCTTGGAGTACGACTACCGAATAGCCTTGCCTAAAACCTTCAGAAAACTGCAATTAGAAATTTTGCTGTGAAGACTTCTTCGGATATCAAATGAAGAAGAGGCAGATCTCATTCAAACTTGATTGGTGAAGGTACTTGCAGCACAAACAATGCCCATCCATACATGACCACACTCATTATAATTAGAATTTCCAACTTGTCTTGCCGAGTGAGCATGTCCACTTCTTGGCAAAGCAGCATGTGTGTTTTGAAAGTGGCATTGTGAGCGGTAACAGCCTGACCTGTTGGAAGTCAAAGAGAACCTTTCACCGCCAGTCCCCTTTCCATGAGGTGTGGTGTGCATATGGGGCCATTTGCCGAGGAGGAATGGCAATGAAGAGGAATTGGCACTGAAACCCTGTGGGGTTGACACGCAACCCCCCAAACTGAGCCCCCCCTGACTGAGCCCCCACGACAGAAAAGGGCTATTGGGAAAGCCCTTGTGGACAGGAGTTGGACATATAAAGCCCATAACTCCCCATCAATTACAGCCCAAGATCTATGAGGGTTGGGATTGTTGTCTCATCCTGAACTGAGTATCATAACTCCTCCATCCCCAACCCAAAACACGAGATGCAGCAGTGCGTACAATGTGAGCGTACTTTAATAACTCGAACTCTGTCTGCATGTGCCCCAGATATAGTTGATGCAAAGCACAAAAATGAAAGGAGCGAAAAATAGTCCAACTGTGAATTGGAAGTTATCAAACGTTTTGGCCTAGTTATTTGCCATACAAACCTCACTAAATTGATTCACTGAAAAGGGCCATCCGTTTTTCTCATTGACATGGAAATTCACTTTCTTCAACAAACATGCCCAAAAATCCACAAACTCGCCACTTATTATTTTGGTCTAATAGATTGGGGCAATTCACAACCCAAAGGACTACAAATAGAAATTAACGCCGCAGGGGCCGCTATTGATTACAACACACTTGATTTGACCTTCAGATGTAATGGGGCTTGAAATGGACGTTGGTGTTTCCGTAGCAACCAACATTATTGAATGAATGACTGATTAATTGAAGTGGGTGAATAGCAGTGGATGTAATAGCAACAACATTATTGATTGATGATTGATTGATTAGGGAAGTGGATGTTATAGCGTACCAGAGAAGAGGGAAGGGGAAGAGGAATGTATCGCAAGGCACTTCAACGACTATTATGGTGCGACGCGGAGGTTCCGATTGAATTTCAAGCACCCAATTAGGAATTAAGTCACAAAGTCCCGCGGAAGCTTAGATCGATTTGGTCAGAGGTCGTGCACGGCGCCTGCGCACATCATAGGTTGCCAAATGTAAACAACAAAACCCACGCATGCAGCAATACCGCTCATTCGAAGTAGGCTTCTCCAAGTTCCATGAAAATATGGGAAAATAAGAACGCCTTATTCAGGAATACTATGCCGAATTTGTTGATGAAGATTTATAGTAAATTCTGAAGAGATGTAGAGACAAAGAATCGGCAGAAGTAAATTGTTATGCACGTGTAAATGCCCCGCCAAACGCCGCGGTAAGATCAAATTTGACGGGGACTGTGCCGGGGCCACTGGGGAGAACTGCCCGCCGCGGCGGCGGCTGGTCCCGATGAAAAGTGATTCCATTCCGAAGTTATCAAATTCAAATATTATACCAATATACCCGGAATGACATTTGTATCGAGACCCCCAAGGGCCGCACCAATTCTGGGGGGTTGTAATTGCATGATTGGGGGAATAATTTTTACTTCGAAGTTGAACATGGGTACTAATGATGGGTTTCACGTGTGGGACAATGACATGAAAAGTAAACACCACACAAAATGATCGGAGAACATTGTGCCTTTATACGTTATTAGCCGACGAACTCAATGGTTAAATAGCGGTAAATCTTAAATTAACTTGTAGGCCTGTAAAAATGGGCAGAATAGGCGATTTAGGCCTATTGAGACCATGTACTAAGGAAAAATAAACAAACAGATCACGTCTGACCCAGACAACTCGTTCTATATTACAATTTTTATTTTACAGAAGTGAATAATGAATTTCATATAGGTATATAGATATTTATATAATTCCCATACTTGATAATCCTCATAATCTAGAGCTAAATTACAACCTTGTTTACCCTGTACCATAGTGGCCTCAGAAATGCCCCGAAATACCACGTAGCCGTACTACATGCCCGAGATGAGTCCTAAAAGACTCTAAACTTGATCCGGGCTCAAATATGTGTAAGCGCATGCATACAAGATACCGAAAAAGCAAAACTCAAATAGCGAACGGTGCCAATTTCATCTCCACTACAAAAATTTTGCGCTTCTTGTCACGAAAAAGGTCGTGAATTGGATAAAGTGCACCATCGCCTCTATCCACGTGCTTTCATTCACAGGAAATGATCGGAACTTGAAATGGTCGAAAAAACAGGACCATATCTCCTCGAATTAGTCAAATTATACCTTACAAACGTGCCCTATGAATTCACTATTTCAAACGTTCATAAATTAATCGAAAATTCGGCCGATTTTGATGGGATTGTCAATGAAATATTCCTCGCATTTTTGGAGTAAACACATCGCTTGAAGACACGGACTGTAAATACGACTGTTATGACAAAACCCGGAAGTACGGGTAAAACGCTTGTTAGAAAATAACTCCTAGAACAAGTTGAACCATGTAACCCGCTCGGTTATTGCCTCCAGTAACGATACCATAGCGACGATCGAGTGTGGAGCGGACGCACAGATCCCGGGAAAGGCCCTTCAAGTGGAATTGTTAAGTGCGTGATACAATAGGTATTTTGAATGGATAAAACAAGCTATATCTAGCGAGTCTCGAAGCGATACACCTATCTCCTTACAGCTTCTCTGCTGTCTAAAGAAATGGGTATTTGTACCCACTGAAAGCATTTACAGAGTAGTCATAGCATTATTAAACCCAAGCTCCACCGGGCAGTTATCGCCCCTGCAACAAGATTCGCGGTGTTAACAGCACAACCAGCCTGCATTTGGTTCGCAGCCTAACTCACTTCCGGGTTTACCTGTCCTTGCTGCTGCATTACTACGCACTGAACAGACGGGAGAGCACACTTGCGGGTGTGGTACTGGCTGCCCTGCGACCACGAGCTCTAGCACGGCCCCGCTGCTCTGAGATTGGTTTGTACGCCGATCATCTTGAAAACAAGAAACCAGGAACGTGACACGAACAGCGACGGCCTGATTGGATGACGCACTGGATGAAGCTTGCGTATTATCCATAGGTTGACGCATAGCTCTAGTTTGTGAACGGGTCTGACGCACCCCACGAACTAAATCCACGTGTGTTAAATTTGCCGCCGAAGCTGATCTTTTTGTTCCCCTACGTCTTGGCATGATTAATGTGTTGAAAACGCCAATAACAGAAAGGAACTACGTAATGAATAAACAATCTGAAAAAAGTCCCGGTTGTGAGAAATGAGAAGTCTATTGAAATCAAAGATCAGCGTTGTACGTTATGTGCTGAGATAGACAAAGTGTTAATTCTCTGCTACACGACCACACACTAGGAGGATCAAAGTGCTTATGAAAACAAATCGAGTTTGAGCTCTGAACGAACGCAAAAAGTCCGTGATGGAAGATGGCAACAAGAATAACGCCAACTGATGGCGAGGGACTGCACAACAAGAGGCACTATAAACAAGTGCATGGCAACGGACTGAACTATTTATATGCAGGGGCAAATTTGTTTTATTTAGATGGGACTTCAGAGAAAACGTTATTACCTAATGAAAAAAATATGATTTAGAAAATTGAGGTTTGCCATCCTCGGGAAATCGCCGAGTCAGCCTAATCCCATTGGAGTAAATAGGATTGAATGGAGTTCTAAGAGTTTTAAATATGACAAATGGCCCCATTTTCTGCTATATGAATGTGGGGTGTACTCTGGACGGTTATGAGAACACCTTATTTTCTATGATTTATTTAGCTAATACATGTTGAAAAGGAGGAGCTTAAAGAGACCTGGCACATTGGAAAATGTGCGCCCCTCTATATTTTTCAACATTGATATTTGCACGGTTGTAAAGCTTTTATATAACATTAGCCCCACCTGAAATTATAGGCCAAAATCATCGCGCTTATGGGTAAACATTGATTTTTATAATAATGTCGCCGGCGAAAATTAATAATTCAGATCGACCACATGAAATGTTGTGTAAAACAAGAAAACACACGCGAGAGTTGATTCTCACGACATGCACATTGGTGACGCCTCCTCGTCTGTAAAATTTTTGGTTTAATCCCAAATGAGTACGAGTTTGATATTCATGTAATGACACATTTGTTGATTAAAAGTTACGGAAAACTTAAAAGTTAGCCTAAATTCCCTAGATGTCTTCAGCCTTTATAAGGTCCCGATCTGTTTTGGGTATGGTATGTTTATGTGTAATCGAGTGATATCTCTATCTTCCAATAGCCTAGACTATCCTTGCGAGCAAATTGAAGAAAGGAAAATTCATATTTTCTGAAATGTGCCAGTGCTGCTTTTTAAAAGGTGGAGAAGTTATTGGAAGTAGGCTTAGCTAGGCAGATCTCATAGCGTTGACTAAGGTGACGCACCCCTTACAAGTAAATAATTTTGCTTAAACAAATTGTCTAAAAATTATCAAAATCAGTTCTAAGCGTGTCTCACTTCTAGTATGTGCACATTTTCGGATATTGGAAAATAATTAAATGTCATCTCCTTGTTTTCCCTGAATATCAGGGACCAAGCGATGTAACACGTTTCCATGACTCAGCAAAATATGGTGCTATGATAGTAAATATGCCAGTTTGCATAGGATGATAGGACAACGGACTTAGGATTCTCTGGGACTGCAAACCATTGTTATTTTCCATTGACGTTAAAGCTTTTGAATTGTTTCAACGCAAGTTAGATTGAACTACAGGCCTCATTCACGAATAAAAAAAATACAAACTTTGCTGGGAGTTTACTACTTTGATCGTATATTTCATTATTTATTAAAAACGAACACGAAGATGGAGTAAACAATCATGAAGAGTGATTGCAAGCTATGACCTAACATCTTGGTGCAGAACCAACACCCAGAACTTAATCATATTAATATTGTGACCTCGTTTCATTCAATTAAAAGTTTGTTCGGCACCGGTTACATTGCATCTATAGGTGAATGATTTTCGGATTTCTGATATGAAATCAATAAATTGCATGACTGGTGTACACCGGCAAGTTACGGTTTGGTTTGCAACCAGAGTTAGGTCACAGTTTTGCCAAACAATTTTTTTCTCATTAGCTTTGTTTCACCTTATTTTCCCGTTCGAATAAAGGATGAAATATAGGGGTCAAAGAAAATTGCACACACAGTTAGAACCTCTAACTTTATAGATCGGTTGTGAAAGAGGGCGGGTAATTTGTGTTGGTAAGTTGTGTTCACGTCATGAAAAAATTAAATCTAAGCGGGGTGATGGGTAGAGAACTGCAAATATTTTCAGTTGCAGGGGAATAACACCGACTCTGCAGTTCCGATGATAAAGAATCTGTGAAGTGTTGGTCTTTACATACGAGCGGATTTACTTATCCAAAGCCCCATATTTGCTGCAGTCAATGAATCATGGTATTTATACGTACCAGTAGTCACTGTATTCAAGTGATAAATTGAGATGACATTAAATTCATTTTTCTCGGGAACTGTCACATTACTAGAAGTTGAGGAACACACGTAGAACTGATTTCTGTAATTTAGGAAAATTATTTCGGAAAGAAAGTAACGTACTTCCCGGGGTGCGCCACTTAGTCCTTATCAGAGCATCTTTTTCGCTTTGGCATCATGGCCTAAACTAAAGCTTATCACAATGGTATACATGGTAATCGCGAGTGCAAAAATTTTGGGAGTCTGTGACGACCACCATAATGATAATTGCAACGAATCAAGGTTTTAAAAGGGGTATGGCTATGCTGATAGAGTTATATATGACATTTTACAAATCTTAACTAAAAGTGCTGTGACTAATTTGGAAGATCCTGATATTTGAAAACAACTTATTACTAATTGTTTATAGAGTTTTAATGGAAAAAGTTGTTAGCACAGTCATTAAAATTGCATGGGAGAGCCAGTCACTATTGGTAGACATTGAGTACAGGGTGTCCCAAAAAAAATGCCAATCCTTGAGTAGATATATAATTTCAAAATACTGAGAATTGCTCACATGCTAGATTGTAATTAGGCTAGATTCTCATGGCAATGCTAATGGCTAGAATGATAGATTCTAATGGTGAACTATTTCGTACCACCTGTCCAATGGAATATTTATTAATTTTCCTTAGAGATAGCAAGGGCCAAAACACAATGTTGAAAAAACATATCATGTCATTTTTAAAAAAGTTATTGACTTTAAAATCCGTCAGGTTAGTGGATTAACCCTGCCGAAAAATAGTTTAATTCAATAATGGTCA
>JAMKCH010077635.1:0-11844 GCA_023653785.1 Ophioderma brevispina | reverse complement strand
GTCAGAGTAAAAACTCCTGAAAGTGAGACCACGGCATGATCCATTCTTCCAACTATTGGGCAGAGTGCAGTAATACCAAATTAATGATCAAGAGATGAAGGAGTATTGTGGAACCAACAGTGTCAAATGTGAAATGAGGTCTAACATGAAAAGGAAGATGGCTTTGTTGTTGTAAAGAGCACAAAGAAAATCATTCGAACACAAGATAATGCGGTCTAAGTGCTATGTTTAGCATTATAGGACAGATTGCATAGGTTCAGCCAAATTATGATGAATATGAGCAGTAATCTGAGCAGCAACACACTTTTCAGATTATTCACTTTTTCAATTATTTTCGAAATAAAGTATGCATTGCAACAGTGAATTGATGTGTGGATGGTCCTTTAAAGTGGCCCAAACAGATTTTCAGTCAGCATTCCAAAAAGTTTATTTTAAAACAACACTAAGCAAATGAGATGAAACAAAAAGCATTGGAAAGCTTTGTTTGCCTACAAGACGGTGTAGGTTTAAATTGGGGAATGGAAATTCCAACAAAAACACCATGATTATTTGGAAAGTATAGTTTGAGAGAGTCTCTATGTCGTTACACCAGCATGTCCCCACCGATCCAGTTCTTTAATTGTTTGATTCAAAACTTATATTAACAGGATGTTGAAGTGATATGGACATGTGTGCATATGCACACTCACAGAGTATAGTTGTTCTGATATCACTATCAGTTCATTAGCAGCAGTGCATTGAAATGTTTGAGAAGCACTTAACAAGGAATGAAACAATAGAGGAAAGGTAAGTTTTACCTGGAATAAATCTCTGCCAAGTTATGTTTGTATATAATTAAAGTTCCTTATCATTTCATCTATTGGATCATCTGCCAATATCTGATTACTGACCTCTTGGGTGAAGTGTCAATTTTCTGTCAGCATCAAAGGCCCAACAAAAAAAAAACAAACACAATCAAACATGTAAGATAAATAACAAAAAAAATAAATACAGTAAACAACTGTCTGACATCTTGAACACGGTGATTGAAATGTGCATCCCCTTCTACTAGCCTATGGGCATTATTCCAAATAAGTCCGAGGCCATGTCCTGATTTTTTGCTTAACTTAGAAAAGTTAACTATAGTTTTTTAATCAACATATTTCTAATTGCTTAGACCATTAGTGAACAAATTCAAAACTGCTGACACTCTATCAGCATTTGAGCGTTTTGAGATATATAGCAGAAACAAAAAATTTTTTTGGCCGCCAAAAGTACCCATTTTTGAATCAAAAAATTATCATTTAAAAAAAAATGATCTCTGGTCTAAAATATTGTGTTTTTATGCCAAGATCTATACAAAAGTAATTTCTAGTCGGACCTGGATGTCTCAATTTAAGATTTTTGTTATTTTACATTATTCAAGATGGCGTCGGCTTACTCAAATGTAACAACAAAAGGGGACAATGTATAAAACCCATGTTTAACAAGGGCCCATGTTAAAGGTGCTCAAAAGTATGGAGAGGATGTCATTAGATTTGGCAGGCAGATTGGCAAGCTAGAATAAAAAGTTATAATCTTGATAGTGCCTAATGCAGAGCCTCGAGGTTTGATTCACAAAGAAAAAGGAAATGAGAGCAATTATACCATTATTAAAAGAACGGATAAAGCATAGCTAAAATTCTAATGTGAAGACAACTAGTGTATAAATAGTTAACACCATTTCAGAATAAAACTTAAGAGAATAATTCGAGTAGATTCAAAATTGCATAGATAATGTGAACCAAGAGATAGAAGAGCACAACAACCCAGTCGCTTCACATACTAAGAACATAATGGGGATACACCTGATTCGTCAGCTGCTGAGATCAGTGCATGTGTGGTGTGTGCACCCCAGAGGAATCGGTGAGTCTTGAATCTATTGTGACAGGCCACCGTCCGTATTTCACAGCCATGTGTATGGAGAAACAGAGGCAACCACAGACAGAGGCTAGAATAAATGTACATGGACAAATAGACAAATGGAAAAGACCAGGAAGCAATATAGTCTGATGATATGAATTGATTAGTCTTTTTAACTTTGGAGAGAGAAAATATTGTATTGTATTAGAAAAATATACAAAAACGAAAAAAATAAAAAACTTAAAAAAAGCAAAATTCATGGTAACATTGTACAAAAACATTTAACACACACTAGATATACACAAGAAAGTCTCTAGACGTCATCAAAGTCAGCATCCCATAGCCCTTGACTACGTAGATGATCTAGCTAACAGCCGATCTGACGTCGAACTGGTGCACAAGATCTACTTAATCACTTGAGGAAGATGCATTCTACATGCACATCTAAATGGCAGAAGAGGAAATCACCGCCATGAAGATATCATCACCTGCCACTAGACGGGTCGGTACCCCAACTCAAAGAGGTCAGGGAATCCAAGTACCTAGGGTCCTATTATGCTGACAGCAAGAAAAAAGACCCCCTGTCACACCAAAGGACAGCTTGAAGCCTCTAAAATACACCACTTATGGTAATCTGCTATCTCCAATTCAACCAAGCTAAAGTCGTTATAAATTTGTTTATATGGATCGAGACGAACTATGAAAGAGAAAGGCTACAGGATGACTGGATGGCACAGACACCAGGCATCTTATGCGAGCAAAAAACATATCTTGCCATGACCAGATGCCAATCCACATATATGGAGACATCCCTTCATCCTCTGTGCCCAATGCCGAGCACGAGTTGTCGGTCACTGTCATCATGCGATTAATCAAGTTGTTGGAGGTTACAATGCCCAATCTTGGGGTAGAGCCCCTTTAACACATTGATGTGATTGCTCGACAGGATCCATCTGAACCATCCACAACTTAAATGAGGACTATGGATTGCCACTACAAGATGAACAGTTATATAGATAGATAGAATACACCCAACATACTTTTTTTATCTTTACATGATAAATCAGCTGCGTACACACGAGGTTACATACCACAACCGAAATTTTACGAAGCTTAGAGCTCCAATGCCCAGTAAACTACGTCCAATCGTCGATGTTTCCAACAACAGCAAAGATATACAGAATAGAGCCTAAGCACAATGGATTGCCAGAGAGGAGTATCAAGCTCAATGTATTTCGACCGAAACACTGAAGAGCAGTATGGAACATCTACTCTTTCAACTGCATGTTCATCAGGGGGCTCATGAACTACTTTGCCCAACTGATGCCTAAAAACTCAGAGTAATAGACCCTCATCTCTGGCCGGTTCTGTTACGAGCTCATGGGCCTCGCGGTTGAAAAACCCCAAGTTCTAACATGTCAGACATCGGGAGCATTATTCTTTCAATTGCAGTCTTCTGGCGGCCTTTCGAGTACATCTCGCGATAATTCAAATATGGGTCTTTGGGTAAAAGTTTAAAAATATGAGGTCGGTGGGGACACGATGCTGAGAATGGGGGTATAACACAGCCTTCTGTGCGTCACCTCCAAAGTGGGTGGTGAACCCGGGTGCTAATAATTAATCTAATAAATTAGCCCCCCTTTCAATGAAGATTGCCTTCCAAAGTACATAACATGATTGCATGGATCGTATTTCTGTTGCTAGGTTCCTAAGTCCCCTAGAGGAGGAAAATGGACTAGCAAAACTTGACGAGTACCGCAAAAAAAGGAGGGGTAGTGGTATTTGTTTGTAGATCTTGGGGCACTTTCCCTGTAAACACAAGGCAGAGGGGTTACTCTGTAAAAGTGGCCAAAAATGGCATTTACGGATTTTAGGGCAAACATATCTATTCGCAATAAAATGACCAAGTTAGTGCTAATTGACCCATAAAATGAGTTGAAATTATAATTTTTTAATGGAATAATTACCGGCAATTTGACGGGAATTTGGCTTGGTTTTGATATGGGCCCAACACACATTACTATAAATGGTTATGGGGTATCTATAAATACACTAACCATTGTTGGCACTAGGTTTCTGAGGCAATAGATTGAAACAGGGTACAAAAAAATCTGGTTGCGACAAGGTCTCATGAAAGGACTAATACCAAAAGGAAACTTTGAGTTAAGAAAACATTTGAGAAAGAACACAAATCAAAATGACAGCCTCGTCAGGAAATGATTCTATTTAAGGACTCCACACCAAAAAGAAACCCAAAAAATCTGAGAAAACAAAAACAAAACGTACCAGTAATATTTCACCAAAATTGTATTGTGGCGGCCACTCATTATCTTTGTCTAGATATCTTGATACTTTAAAAACCAATTAAAGAAAACAAAATAATCTATAAGTGTGGCACATATGCCAAAACTTTGAAGTAATTATCTGTTCACCTGTCAATGAGAACAAGAAATCGTTTAAATAAAAGGTTATGCTTTGGTTGCTTGGCAGCCATGTTTTTGGTCGCCATCATGAAATATATTCATTGTGAATTAAAATATAATTCTGACATAGATTGTGCCCTGCTAAGTGTCATTCATAAAATGTTAACATTATACTACGAACTTAATGCCAACCTGGTTTGGTGATATTCCCAATTAAATGAGGTATTTGGCTGGGCATTTTGTTTTTCGATCACAATTTTGATATTTAACCTCCATCTTGAAATCTTCAAACCTAGGTTGTGTCTTTTATGACCCATTAATACCATAAGATGATTTGTTCCTCTGCTTTACTAAGAAACCACCACTTCTTGGTAATATTTCGCAAAATATTTCATTTTGGCGGCCATTTGTGTTTAAGAATATCTAAAGTGCTCAATGCTGATGGACCGTCAGCAGTTGATTTCTTATAATGGTGTCTAAGGAAGCTAAATCCACAAAAAACTAACTATAGTAATATTTACTAAGTTCAATTTAATAAAAAAAGAAAAATTAAAAAAAAAAAAAAAAAAAAAAAAAAAGGTTTTTCTTAAAAATATGTGGTATAAAGATCGTATATTAAAGCCCACTATCAGTCATTTTTCCAATTAATAAAGACATCAGGGCTGTCTATAAGGCTCGGTTAGGTCGATTATAACATATGAGACGTACACTGTTTCTTTGTGAAAAAAACCCAAGGAATCATAAGCATTGTAAGGTCTGAAGATAACATTTACTTACTGTTTCTAGACTTTGAAAAAGTAAGATCCAACTTTTATTAGTAAACAATGCATTGAATTGTCATTTTCTTGAAAAATCGGCGTGTGAGCGTAGCCATTTACAGGGTTTACTACAGTAATTTTCCGTACAACAGTGCAAAAAAATGGAGTGATGAAAACAAGGGGTGCGAATTGTTTACATTTTGAAGAAATCACTGACAAATGGCTTTATAGAGTTCCTCATTAGCATTGTAGTTAATTATGCTGATTTTAACCAATGGTATGATGAGTACATACACTCTTGATAATGGAAAGTACTTACTTCAAACCTTCTGGTAATTGTTGACACGGACACACCAAGTATATCTGCCATTTGCTTCGAAGTAAAATTCAATGAAGCAAGGAATTCCAAATGGACTTCCTATCTAGTTGTAAGAAGGCGCCATTTTTTTTCTTACTCGCTCCTATATCAAGTAGCCTGATACCCACTCTGCAGCTGGAAGATAATTTAATAAAATACTGTAAGTAAAACTTACATGATCCCCCCTGGCAATGGAACTCTGACCTTGGTATGTGACTTTGAACTCAATCAATGAGGGATTCCATGTTCTATCTATGACCCAAGTGTGGTCCAACAGTCTTAAACTTTTCAAATGAGACCCAAAATGATTTACCTAACCAATTGTACCTAACCTCAAGTTGTCTAATCCTCCCTCAGATGGACCTACTGACCTTTGTATGTGACCCTATACCTAAGTAACATATGAAGGAACCACATTACACTTAACCCCAAATTGGTTTAAATAGGACTTAAACATTTTGAAGGAGAGGCGAAAAAACGAAACCTAATATTGATTTTGAAACAATATCAGATGTCAAGGAGCTTTTTCTCACAAAATCCATATTGGGTACTTTTTGAATGGGAGGTCAATCAGGTTGTTTAATCAAGTCTCGACAAATGGTCTGTGTGCAAAGAGTGACCATAAGTACACTTATTGCATATAAGCAATGGCATGAAATATGGATGAGCTGTCTTTTTTTTTTTTTTCGTTTGAAACAGTTAAACGCCCTTAAACTGTGCTCAGTGTCGAGATCTTTAGCAAAACATGTGGCAGGTATTATAAAATGCTGCCTTGTGTGTAAAAGGAGGTGTTAAACCAAATCATTAGTGTCTGTGTGAGTTTGTGGATAGACAGACTCACATATTCGATGGGAGCATATCATCAGCATGTCACAGAGGAGAGCTAGACTATGCATTGTTATAGTGCTCTGTAATCCTACATCCTTTTGTGCCAGAGTTAGTTTCCAATACTTGTAACTTATGGCCTCATCTTTTAAAAATTTGGACATAATCGTTGGTGCCATGTAAGTACCACTGTTTGATGGAGTTCCAATGCCCATTTAAGGTTTGAGGATGTTTTGAGATGTATATTCCAAATAAAAGAAAAATCATTTATTTTAAAATCATAGAATTCTCTAGAGTTGATAGAAAAATTGTCTTACCAATTTGTAAGATGCTCAATTTGTTCCAAAAAGTTCATGTCAAAGTACACAGGCTGCCAAATTTGGCAGACAATGATACACAGATCGAATCTGTGGTTGAGTAATAAATCCTCAACCACGACAACGAATTGGGTGCGTTTCACCGTGTTACACACAAAATACATACCTGATTTTACCTGGTTGTTGATGTTCCCTTCTTCAAAGTAGTTCATTATTACCAAATCACGAAGACACAATTGTTAACTTTCAAAAGTCCGAAGATTTCAACAAAATTGGAAAAGGTCGAATTTGAAAAAAAAGAAAGTAAAAAGATCGTTTCACTCAAGACATACTTAGTGTTTGTTGATAAAACGCTTTAACACAAATGCCCCGAGGTCATTTTAACAATCTTGTGCTATGTGAAAATCATTGCGCGGTTTAAACTTAAATCAATTGGTGAAATATGGAAGGTATATCATCAAAGGCACATGAATTTGTAAAGGTAATAAGCCATCATATTTATTAATTTTCAATTAAAAAATGATTGTTAATAATAGATATAAAGAATGATTTTTTATCTGCGTAGAGTGTGATGAAGCAGCCATTTGGTTAGAGCCATTGATTTACACGAGGCTCGATCACTGGTCTGGGAAAGTTATCCCGATACACCTTGGTAATATCATGGTCAAACCTGTAATGTGCTTAAGTGCTATTCCGTATATTGTTGATTACTGAAACACGGTGAATTCGGATATGTGCAATCACGAAACTGGATTAGTCTCCCTTGTGAAAAAGGCGTTTGACATGACCTTTACGTCAATTGATATATTTATACATGTGAATTTATATCAACATTGCAGGTGCACCAACGATGTTGGAATAAAATGCGTGAGAAAAATTTCGGCGTTTATGGAGATTGAGTCCAAGTTGGTAGGACATGGTAACCCATGCCATTTTGGCATAAACGAATGAATAACTAAATTTGAAGGGTTTTTAAGAGCACGATTATATTTTGTAAATAGGAAAAAGTAACACGGTGAAGAGCAACCCAATTAACTTTCGTTGTGGTGAGGTTATAGTTAATCAACCACAGATTCGATCGTGTACCCAATTGTAGACAACAACAAGGTAAGGTGCACCTGAAAATTTCATAATGTGAATTTAAATCTGGCAAAATGGTTATCACATGAAGCAGAAGACTCTCAAGAATGCCTACAAGATAACGTTTATTGCAAATAATTAATATTAAGCCATTGCAGCTGTAAAGTTAGAGCCGAAGTGTCTGTGTTATCTTGGCTTAATGGCACTTTCACTATAACAACAACTTTTCATGACTAGATAGTCTCTTATAACAGCAGCCAAAAAAGTTAGAATATTCTAGTCAGATCATCAGGACTATGCCAGAGTCTGCCTAAAATAAAGTGGTAACTGACCAAATGTGGCCTCATGTGCCAGAGTGGCGAAGGTGTAGCCCCACTTCCCAGTATCTATCCAAATTCAAAAGCAGGGACAGTGGGGTATGCCTATAGTTCCTGCCGGACAATCTCCTTTTACACGTACCAATAGGCATCTCCTAGTGACAACATTACAAACTACTGGGACTAGTTGAGTACATACGTGTATACTATAGTCGCCATGATTAATTGTTTGAACTAAAGCGTACGCAGCACTGGCGTGGCGACCAGTACCCCGGCGATCACATGTATAGGGCGCGTGCACGGCAGGTCAATAGGTTATCATGGCCAGACCTGCCTCCAGAAACAAACCCAAGCATGCAGAAATACAAAGGAATCACCTGTAAGAAATAGCTGAAATGCTCAGGTGAACCAGGTGCATGCATGTATTCTTCGCACCTGGGATGATCTGGAGGGACAACAAAAGTCCATCAATAGAAGTACCTTCAGTGCAAGGGCCCAATATTTATCATTGTTTTTAAGCGCTGTCCACAGCAGTGTGACCTTAACGCACATGTACACACAGCAGATGTTCGCAATTAGTCAAACAATTATTACTCAGCTCTTTGTCGGTCCGCGTGATGTCACCAATTGGAATTCTGCCGTCTGATTGGTCAATTACGATCTTCCAAGTACTGCTGGCGTGAGGCTTGAATGATGAACTCAAAAGATGCATTTTGCAGCAAAATTCTGAGAATTGACTTCTTTTATCAACAATATATCTGCTGTATCTCAAAAAATATCTTGAGAGTAGATCAAGAATTTATTAGGGGGATGGCCCGATTTAAGGTATGAAGTGTTCATCTTAGAGATGGTCTTCACCGTGTCGATTTAGAGGGGTTTTTACCGCACAAAATGCATGTAACCTTGGCCCTATGCAGGTAAAATTTTGATCTGTGCATGTAAATTTGTGAAGTCAGGGGCCTATTTCAAGGAAAGTGCCAATTGTGCATGTAACTTTAATTTCCGTTAAATCGGGACACTGGTCTTCACTCCAAATCACCATCTTGTAAAGTTTCGCGCCGATATTTCAATCCGTTTTGTCGAGAGCTAAAAAGTGATTCTGTAAGACCATACTCCCTAGAGTAATGTGTAAATTATATTGTCGACCAAAATGGGGCACATGTTAGATAATAACATTCCTAACCAAAACAGCCATTGGGCATCTAAGTTGGAAAGAATAGATTCTGCACAGGCTACGAATCAGGCCAACGTTAAGGAATAAACCGTATGCTAAAGGTGCCGAATTTAAGTGTGGCAGGATAGTAAATTCAGCCCTAAGATTTCACAGGGTAAATGAGAAAAATAGTAGCTTTCTTTTGATAACAAAAGTTGACAACTTCCGGTAAAATGGGGGATTCTGGGGACGAGGATATTTGCGATAGGGCCATGGACCTTTAAATACGAGAAAGCTTCCAGCACTCCAGAGATGACCATAAGTTTCACTCCAGTTGCAGGGAGCGAGAGTTGTGTGCCAATTCAACAACTGCGACCGAAAGAATAATGGAACCAACTTGCAATAGTAAAACGGATTCATACTGAAATTTCGGGGCATGTCAGACGAGTCCTTATCAATCTTTGCATTTCACATTTACGAACACCCTCATTTCTAGTATGACGCATTGACATATAGTCCAAAACAATCGTTGGAGCACGAATTCCCGACAGAATATCTCTCAAAATAATTGGAACTACAGACTTAAAATTTATTTTCATCGAAGAAACGAAATTGTCAGGAGATAAATAACAGTACAAGAGGTGCATGTAAATACGTGGCGGCCATTAGGGGTTCTTTTTCATAGTGTAATTGACTTCCAACTCAGCACTGCGTCGACAAGCAATAGTCCATGAGTCTAGACACTTTTATCAGTGCTTGATTGCTACTAGCTTTTCATCAATGCATTATTGGCCATTACTTCGTGCCACCACCAATGTCAAAAAACGACGTAAAGGTTTCCCTGTACTACATTGCAGTCTATGTTGATGATCATGACACAGATGCATGCATGATATTCTTTGCCCCTTACCTGTGAATTACAGGCATTGTCTCGTTTCCAGCCAGCAATACAGTCATTGCACAATGGTTTACAGTTGTTCGAACGTATTAAGAATGGTCCGACGTGTTGCACTGCCACCTTCCATATTTTTAAGATAGTGAAAATCACCTCTTCTGAAGAACCATTTCACATTCACCACCAATTTCACCCGCGGCACAAGCAACACCCGTCATACATTCATATAACCAAATTCAGCCAAAGGAGCGCTCTCTTGGCTGGAATTTCTCCTAGGAGAAATCATCCAAAGGAGCGATCTCATTGGCTGGCATTTCTCCTAGGAGACATTAATTTCTCCTAGGATAAATTCTAGCCATGAGAGTCCACTGCGTTTGCTTAATTTCTCCTAGGTGAAATTCGTAATTTTTCCTAGCAGAATTATTTCTCCTAGGTGAAAGCAGCCAAGGAGCGCTCCGTTTGGGCTAATTTCTCCTAGGAGAAATTGATTAATTCTGCATATTAAATTAAACACTTATGAACGGCGGCATACTTACATTTCTCCTAGGAGAAATTGCAATTTCTCCTAGCTAAAATTACAATTTTCACCTAGTAGAAAGTCAATTTCTCTCCTAGGAGCACATTAATGTCTCCAAGGATAAATATAATTTCTTCTGGGAGATAATTTATCCAATCAATTTAATCTTTTAGAATTAGATCTATAAGGATCGCTGTCATTGGCTGGAATTTCTCCTAGGTGAAATTTAATTTCTCCTAGGAGAAATTGAATTCTCCTAGAGAAATTCTGTAGTTATACTCGTATTGCCATGATAGTGGTTGGACCATATCTTGAAGACCGCTCAACCCAAATGAACAATTTTTCAGGCAAGATCGCAATTACCCATTCTTTATGATCAATAAAATCCGTATTAAATTTAAAAAAGTGGAAAATATCGCTCCTTTTGGGGTGTGAAAGTGTTTTATTGGATCACCCGTTATTTGTCATTGCCATTGCCAATATTAGAAGCCGTACCTTTTTCTTTAATAAGCTGGTGTTTTAAAAGTCAACGCGGATCCATGCAGGGGTATCTCTAATATAGTGGCGGTACTCCACAGCACCAGCGATACATTTTTAATTCCCACAATTGAATTCCCACCAAAGTTCAAAGTGTGTTATGGAAAAATACTGGGCGACAGCACACTATTGTGGCCTGCTATTTATTGGAAATGCATTCATGCATTGATGAATGCCCTAATTGAAGATGAAGGAACTACATCGGTGACCCTTTTTGCAAGTTTAAAAATTCGCTATATTTGTAGACCAAATATTCTACATCTTAACAGGGTTTCAAATAAAACTTACATTATATACTCTGGCTTTTACGCTTTAAGATACCACTTTATTTGCATTACACATAGACCATCACCTTATCATCATTTTTGGGAGTCATGTTGCTTAGTTGGCCAGCCTTGCCTTCAAATATGGGAATCATGGATAGTGAAAAGCTGACTACTTGATTCAAGTGACTGTAGCTCGGCCCTATACTTCACCGATTGGAATTATCTTTGCAGTGCAAATGAAAGATAATGGAAATAGGCTTTCCGATGATACCACTTAAGTTAGATATACGAGCGTATTGCTATTAAAAAATCCAAATTCCCGGAAAAAATCACGGTCATTTTTTTTTCTCACCCGCATTATTAGTTAGCCAAAAGGTTTCAATTTAATTGTTACTGTAGCGAATGGTTCTGCAACTTAACTGCAATTCTCTAGTGTATATTTAGCAAAACAATCTAGGTTTGAGTATGCCATTCTTGTTGTTGAGTATATTGTAGTTCACATTTACTCAAAATGTGT